>CAUYSK010093368.1:0-28464 GCA_963575035.1 Avahi laniger
CACGGTGGCTCACCCCTGTAATCCTAGCACTCTCGGAGGCCGAGGCAGGCGGATTGTTTGAACTCAGGAGTTCGAGACCAGCCTGAGCAAGAGCGAGACCCCGTCTCTACTAAAAAAATAGAAAGAAATTATCTGGACAACTAAAAATATATAGAAAAAATTAGCTGGGCATGGTGGCACATGCCTGTAGTCCCAGCTACTCGGGAGGCTGAGGCAGTAGGATCGCTTGAGCCCAGGAGTTTGAGGTTGCTATGAGCTAGGCTAACGCCACGGCACTCTCTCTAGCTAGGGCAACAGAGTGAGACTCTGTCTCAAAAAAAAAAAGATACAAGACACCCAGTAAATTTAAATATCAGATACTTAATAATTAATACATTTTAGCATAAGCATATCCCACGCAATATTTGGGGTATACTTATACTAAAAAATTCGTGTTTTATCTGACATTCAAATTTAACTGATTTGAAATTTAATTTAAATTTCATTTTAAATTTAATTCTGATTCTGCCTCTTATCAGCAGATCCTTTGGCAAGTTACCTCTCCTTCCTAAGCTACAGTGCCCTTGTCTGTAAATTGGGCATGATTCTTCCAAAGGCAACAAGGAGGGCTAGCTGGGCTCCAGGCAAGAGAAAAGGGACTGGAGTATAGTGGCAGGTGGAACAGAAGATTCCAGAGGCATTAGGAGATTGAGTTTGGATGCATGGGGTGAGAGGGAGAAGGGCAAGGCTAGCACCTGGACTTCGGAGTGGCCAAGCAGGGACGGAGGTGGCTTTCCCAGGAAGGATGCTGGGAGGTGGCGGGGGTGTGCTGAGGTTAGTTCTGGATGGCTATGGCTGCAGTTCTCTGGGCCTCTCCAAGTGGAAATGTTCAGGTAGCAGTTGGGGGCAGAGCTAGAGGCTAGCAGCTGACATGTCATTGGCAGAGAGCAGGGGAAAGAAGATTCCAGTGGAGGGAACAGCAGGGGCTAAGGCCCGTAGCATTGTCTCCTCCCATCACGTGCCCCAGTTTTAACCACGGCTTAGCCTGGGGAGGAGCCTGGGGGGCAGGCGCGGGGCTGCAGCTGCTCTGGTCCCTGGCAGTACCACCCAGGTCTACCTCTGCTAGTCTCTTCCAGGCTCACTTCTGAGCACTGGAATTTGACTTTATCTCCCCAAAGGTCACCTTGCCCAGGGCCTTGCCCTGGGGGTGGACATTCCTCACATTCCATGGCCCTCACTGGAGATGGCAGGCCCAGTTTCCAACTATCCCCAGCTCCTCTTGGCAAGACTTACTGGAGACCTGCAGTGGGTCCCTGGGGTGTGGGCTAGGGTCTAACCAGCCGATTTTCAACTCTGACTCTGCTTCACACCAGCTGGGTTGTCCTTGGGCAAGTTTCCTTCCTGAGCGACACCGTCCTCACCTGTGGGATGGTTCAGACAGGTTGCATGGTCATGTATTTAAAAGCACCTGCCTCTGTGCTTGGTATTCAGTGGGTGCTCTGTAATGCTAGCTCCTCCTTTGCCTTCTCTCAGCCTCTGTTTCCTCATCTTTAAATGAGAATAATATTACCTCCTATGACAAGTGAGGGACTGGGCACATATCAGGTGTGGGGGGCCTCAGAATTCCACCTTCCCCAGGGCCAGCAGAGGGTGGCTGTGGCTGGAGGCAATGTCTGCGGTGACATCAGCTAGTCAGGTAGCAGGCAGTGGACAAATGGCTGCAGCCTCCCTGATGTGACTGCTGGGAAGCAGGGGGGTGGCCAGAGCGCCTTGGTGGGAAAGGCTGAGAGGAACAGAGGCAGGGGAGCCCACAGAGCCGGGCAGCTGGCCCCTGCCCCGAACTCTGTTATGTAGGATTCTCCTGCGCCTTCCTCCAGCCCCAAGCCTCCCTACAAGGAGAGGCGTGTGTGGGGCCAAGGGCCTATGCTCACCTGGGGCTCAAGCTCACCATTCTAGATCACTCTTCAAGTACCTGGGATCTAGAATTCCTTGCCCAAAGGGCCCTGAACCCACTCCCAGGACCTGGGTCTGTCCTAGTGGACACAAGTACGTGTGCACAAAGACCCTTGCAGTAATGGATGAGGCAGGTGGGAAGAGAGGGAGGAATCTGGCGGGGCGGGGGGGGCTGCCACTTGAACTCTTGTCCCAGGCTGCAATGTCAGGGGAGCCACCTGGCAGAGGAGCCAGTGCCAGAGGAGTCCCAGGGTGGTGGTTGGAGGCTTTGATCCAACCATGACCAGTTTTACCTGCAGATTCCCAGGCCCGCCCCTGGAAATTCATATTCCTGGATCTTGGGAAGGATCCTGGAACTTGCGTGTTTAACAAGACTGCCTTCCTCGTGCCAGAGGCCGTGCTGGGAGCTTCATGTCCAGTATCCCATTTCATTACTACAATAACCCTACAATGTGGGCACCAAGGAGGAAACTGAGACCTGGTGAGATTTGCCTAAGACCTCACAGCAGGTAAACAACAGAGCTGGGACAGGTCAGCATAATATGTGATCTCCTTGTATCCTTCTGCCCCTCCCTCTCCCCCCAAAAAACCCTCTAAAACCCCAAAAGGCTCAGAAAGATAATGGCACACGAGGAGTTTGTGTCGGAATTCCTGAATTTCTTATGGACAGCTTTCATGTGGCCCCCAGGGAAAGGATACTTAGAATTCAATCAGAGAGCAGTCACCCCCACTTGCACCCCCAACCCTGATGACTGTGGGGTAGCTCTCGGACCCCGGTGGGACTTGTCACCATCCAGACCCTGGTGGGACTTGTCACCATCCAGACCCTGATGTCTCCCACGTTGGTCTCTCCAGCTCAGGCCTCCTGGCTCCACTCTGAAGTGTTCTCAGCTGGACAGCACCCCCACCCTCACCCTTGCTACACACTCATCTTCCTCCTCCCCCAGACCTGCCCCTCCTCTGGCCCTGGCACCCTCCCAGTGCCCAAGCCAAGCACTGAGTGTCCACGTCCATCGCCACATCCAATCCCTAGGTCATCGTCCTGCCATACTTACTTCCTTAGTAGCTCCCGATTCTGTCCCCACCTTCCAATGACTGTACCCACCCTTGTTCAGGCCTATCATTCCTCAGAAGGACACTGGCCCCCTAAGCCATTCCACATAGGGCAGCCAGAGTGATCACTGGGAAAACAAAGTGCTACATCACACCTCTGTTCAAAACCCATCAATGGCTCTTGTCCCTGTGCCCTCCAAGTAAAGCCCAAGTTCTACACTCTCCAGCAACCCTTGGAGCTCTGCCAGTCTCCCTTCCCTCCCACCCACTCATGCTACTACTGTTCATCTCTATGCCTTTGCTGACGCGAAGGCTCTTCTGGGCTTCCCGACTGCTACTTCCTAAGATTCCAACCAGCATCACCTCCTCTAAGAAGCCTTCCCTGCCGCCCCCCCAGGCTGGGTTAGGGCCCTTCCACTTCTCCCTCTCTTGCATCACTGTGGCCTGAAGCAATACTAATAGCTGATATTCATCGAGTGCTAACTCCATGCATATAAAAAAATTTTTTTTAAGCCAGTCAAATTTAGTAGTAGGGGGTTGTATACCAACTTTAGCAACACTGACGTTAGTAAGTTCTGGTAACTCATTACCATCGGACCAGCCCATTTTCTTTATTGGCCCATTTGCTTTTCACAGCCATTCTGAGGCAGATTCTATGATAGGCTCCACTTTTCAGACGAGTAACAGGTGAAGTAAAATGCTTAGGGTCACACTACTTGGGGACAGGAACCCAGGTCGGCTGTCTCCAGAAAGCTGGCCTCTAATTCTGCGACGCCGCCTCTTGCCACGCTGGGTGGGCATTTGGGGGTCTCTCTCTGCCCCATGACTAGAATGTGAGATCCCAAAGAGGGTGGCTTCGGATCCACCTCGTGCGCCCAGCAGCCAGCCATCTCCACGGCGAGGGGAGGCGCCCTGCGCCTGGCGCTGCGGGTCTGTGAGGGCCCCCGGCGGGACGGCCGCGGGCGGCCCAGCTGGGGTGGGCTTGGGGCCAGATGGGCTGCGCGGCTGCGGGGAGGCCGGGGAGGCAGGCCGGGGCTGCGCGTTGCCATGGGGACGGGGGCGGCCGCCCCGCCCCAGCGGGCGGGGGAGCAGGTGGCGGGACGGTGCGCAGGCTGGGGGAGGGGCCGGAAGGGGCCCGCGGGGTCGGGCCTGTGGGGCGCGCCCGGCCTCGCCACTCCCGCTGCTTCCTCAGCGCCCCTGCCCTACTGAGGAGCTGGAGGCTCTGACTCCCTGAGATCTTGGGCAACTCACCACCTGCCCCTTCCACCCAGCCTCAGTTTCCCCGACTGGGAATGGAGCGCTTGGACCAGGAAATTTCCATGGACATTTCCAGTGCACAGTTGTTTTTGTGGCTCTGGCATAGAGCAGGGAGGATTCAGAGCTAGACGATTGCTTATCCTTTTCCTAGGTGCAAGCATTTTCTCACCAAATGATGCCCACCATTGGATCCAGAGCAGGGGAACGTCAGCTAGAAGAGCTGGCAGAGTCTGTGCACCCAATATCTCCATTGTACAGAGGGGGCAACAGCAGCCCAGAGAGGGTGAGGGACCTGTTCAGAGTCACACAGCGAATGGGAGGCAGAGGCAGGATGAGAAGCCTCCCTCTGCTTCACCCACCACCTTCTGCCCTGGAGCCCCAACGGGGTGTGACAGTGAGTGGAGGAGACAGGCTGCTGCGGGAAGAAAACAAATGCCCTAGTTCTCTGTTCTCGAGCTCCTGCCCCGAGGCTGAGAGCGCAGACCTGAGACAGTGGCTTCCTGTCTGCAACAGAGACCCTGGTGGCTGTCCTGCCCCTGTGCACAGCCCCACGGCCTCCGTCAGTCACGGGTACACAGCTCTGTGCCTTGCCACCAGCCTTGGGAAGAGGTGTGGAGGTTGCAGACTCCCTCCACCGACCCCACCCCTAGTAGGTGGAGAGCTAGGGTCCCGCCCAGGCAGTCTTGCCCCAGAGCTGGGCCTCCTCCCCTCCCAGCCCCCAGTTCTCAGGGGAGGCCTGGCTTTCCTCAGGAATAAAGCCCCTTTCTCCTTCCTCCTGCAGGACCCATTTCTGAGCTCTCAAGCCTCAGCTGTGGAGGGGCTGGGCTTGCTTCTCTTCCCTCAGGCTGAGTCGCTGGGGACGCGCCTGCTCTGGTTCTGCTGATGTGGTGGGGAGGTGGTCCCGGCTAGGGGAGGGGGTGGAGGGGAGCAGGCAGGGGCAGGGTCTGTGCCTTTAAGGTGCAGCTCGCTGCTGGAGCGCCACGCACACACACACACACACACACACCCCACAGCCTCTCTCTTGCACACAGCCACACACATACACTCCCAAGCTCTGTTCTCTCCCTCTCCCTCCCTCTCTGTCACCCTCGCTCTCCACACACACAACACACATACACTCCCAGGCTCCGTTCTTTCCCTCTCTCCGCCCCTCTCCACACAGGATATACACACTCAGCCACACACACAGAAGCATCCACACGCTCTCCCTCTCCCTCTCTCCCCAAGGTCTAGTTTTGAAAAACATGGGCAGGGGAGGAGGGGCAGGGCCAAGGAACCTGACCTAGAAAATGGGCCCTTCCTCCTCCTGTCCCTCCCAGGCCCAGGAAAGGGGGCTTATTTTTCAATTTAGTATCACTGCCCTGGGTCAAGGCTGCAGGGAGAAATGGATCCCTGCGCAGAAGGTGGGGGTCAGGCTCCTGGGGCTGGGAGGAGGGGGATGCTCCGGGCCCAGCCTGTTGGACACAAACCCAGGAGTCAGGGAGGAGCCTCCCCCTTCTTCCCTACTCATGCAATGTGGGGCTCACTTCTAGCACAAAGTAGGCAAGTTTAGGGGCAGAAGTAATCCGGTGACTTAGCCACAAAGGGAAGGACCAGTTGACCTTTGATATGACTCATGATGAAGGGGCCCTTGACCCTGCTTGAGTCATCCTAAACTCTTAATCCCAGACTAGAATCCTTCCCAGAGCTCTGGGGTAAGTCCTTCTTCTTCTTTTTTATTTTTATTTTTTAGAGAAGGGATCTCACTATGTTGTCCAGGCTGGCCTTAAGCTCCTAGGCTCAAGCGATCCTCCTGCTCAGCCTTGAGTAGCTGGGACTGCAGGTGTGTGCCACCACGCTCCTTCCATCTTCTTGGCCAGAATTCTTGCTGCAGTTCCGCGTACAGGCTGGGAGTGCTCTCTCTCTGCGACTCTCAGCCGCCTCATTTCATTTCGGTGCCTCTGACCAGGCTTTACTTCCTAAGCCTCACAGCCCATTCAGTGGGGAACTCCTATTTATTCTTCAAAGACCAACTTGAAAGTGCCCTCAAGTAGAGAGCTTTCCCTGCCTCAATCCCTTGGGCAGAATGAGTTCCGATTTCCTGAAGAAATCTGTACTTTCTGCACTTTCTATAGTTCAAACACGTGGATAATTTAATAAGCAAGTGTGTACCTGGCCTGTGGATGTTGCTCTTCTCACATTATCTCATTTATTCATCACACCCTATCCACCTCTGTGGTGCGGATTAGGATCACCATTTCACACCACAGGAACACTCTGGCTCAGTAACTGCTTTGGTTGAATAGCTAAATAGGATTGAAACCTGCATCTACCTGGCGTCGGATCTCAGTCTTGCCCTTGCCTCCCCAAACTCTTCACAGGCACCTTAACCGGTGGGAGACCCGATGGAGGAAGAGGAAGTCCCATGAAAGGCCCGGAGGGATCAGAACTGATGTTACCGCAATGCAAACTAACATGTACCCTCTTCAATCAACTCAGCAAAGCTTTCTAGAGCACTTCGTGGTGCCAGATCTGTGCTGGGTGCTGGGATGTAGGGATGAAATGACACCGTGTCCCCATCTGTAGGGACGATAGGCACAGACAGGCAATGATGACTTAGGGTGCCGGGGCTGGGATGCTAAGGAAGCGAGAGTCCCGTAGGAAGCCCTGACCTGGATGGGGGGGAGGTGCTGGAGAATTGAGAACGGGCTTTCCAAAGTGATGTCAAGGAAGCTTGAAGGGTGATTCAGAGTCGCCAGATAGACTGGGCCTATGAGAGACGGTTTGGGGGAGACGCTGGAGAACCTTGAGTACTACCCAGGGAGCTTCACCTTTATCCGAGGGGGAAAGGTCCTCACAGCTCTTTGGCTTCACCAGCCCTACTCCCCAAATGGCTGCAAGGGCAGACGTTCTGCTTAGAGGGCTGCTGACAGCTGCTGTCTACTCTGGGAGTATGGAAGTCCTGGAGTTCCCTCCTTTGAGCCTCCCAGAAACAGAAGCATGAGGCTGATAATGGCCCAAGACCAGCCACCTAACTCAGGGTTCCTTCCTATCTCCATTTCACAGAGGGTGCGGCCAAGGTTTCTGCAGCTGGCATTGAAGTTGCTAAGGAAAATTCCTTGGTAGGTAGAGTTGATCCCATCATTAAATGCCCAGGGAGACACCTTACCTTTTCTTTTTAAAAAAAGATAAACAACAGCATCTAGCCTCTAAGGCAGTTTCCTAGAAAAACGGCTGATGTTAGAACTGAAGAGTTATAGGTGCCCCACCCAGGACTTCCCCTAAGTCTGGTCATTTGTACCTCCTGTACCTGCTCCATGATTTCTGCCACATCTGCTTACCTCATCTACTTAGTGTTTTTCTTTAAATTAACTCACTTTTATACAACTTTAATGAGAAAACTGTTATCAGTACTCAAAATGAAAAACCAGTATGGCTTTATGAAAACAGTAGGTAAAGATAAAACAAAATAATTCTAGCTTAGATACTCTTGCTTACGAGGAGGTCTTTCTCTCTCTTTTTTTTTTTTTGTCGAGACAGGGTCTTGCTCTGTCTCCTGGAGTGCAGTGCTGTGATCATAGCTCACAGCAACCTCAAACACCTGGGCTCAAGCGATCCTTCTGCCTCAGCTTCCCAAGTAGCTGGGACTACAGACACATGCCACCATGCCTGGCTAATTTTTCTATTTTTTATAGAAATAGGGTCTTACTTGCTTAGCCCAGTCTTAAACTCTTGGCCTCAAGCAATCCTCCTGCCTCAGCCTCCCAGAGTGCTAGGATTACAGATGTGAGCCACTGCCCAGCTTCTCTCTTTTCTATAAAGGGAGATTCACAAGTGGTAGAAAGGGGTTAAAGACCTACCAGCCCCAAACTGAGCCTTTCTCCTTCTTCCAGACTCAATCAGAAGAAAGACCCGAAAAGGAATGACTGTCTCTCTCTTATTTTAAAATTTCTATTTATTTTATTTTTTAGAGATGGAGTTTTGTCATGTTGCCCAGGCTGGCCTCCAACTCTTGGGCAAAAGCGATCCTCCCACCTCAGCCTCCCTAGTAGCTGGGACTAAAGGCACGCACCACTGGGTCCAGCCAGAATAGCTTTCATTAAGATGACATTGAGGTTCCATTTTTGTATGGCCAGGTCTGTGGCCTCCTGACCTCACCCCCCATCCCCTGGATGTACCTGTCCCACACTCTGGGAGACTCTGCCCCAGTCCGAGCCTTTTGGTCCAGAGAAAGGAGGAGAGATAACCAGGGTCATTCTGCAAGGGAGTAGTCAACCCAGGAACCTGGGATTTCTGACCGCGGGTGGGCCTGCTGGAGAGGAGCTGGGCTGGGTGGACAGCTGAGGGGCCTGGCAAAGGACAGTGAGTGACAGAGGCCCCGCTCTGCTTTCCCACCCAGATGTCAGAGCCGCACGTTCCTCATCCGTATGATAGGAGGAGTTGTCTTTGAGGACCTCTCCGCCCCGAGTTCTGGTTCTCTATTACCGTGATTACTCCCCAGGAGACAGGAACCCCTCAGACCTCCTCACAGCTTGCAGGACAGAGTCCTGCCTTCCTTGCAAGGCACACAAGCCCATCCCTGTCCCACCCTCCCACCACCAGCACAGCAATCTCCTGAACATGGTGCCTGGGACATCACAGGCGCGCCATTGATATTTGTGGAATGAATGAATCAATGAATACTTCACCACGTGCTCCAGGCTGCCACGTCTCCGCATCAGCTGTTCCCTTTGCTTGGAATGTTCTTTCTTCTTTCCTCGGTCTCCAAGCTTTTCTTTCTTTCTTAAAACCCTGCTTAGACACATCCCTCTTCTAAGAAGCTTTCTCTGAAAGTTCCCAGAAGAGGTAACCACCCATTAATATCTATTCAACAGATATCTATTGAGTGCTTACCATGTGACAGGCATGATGCTGGGTGCTGAGGAGACAAGAGTGACCAGGACAAGGGTCCTTCCCTCTTCGATCTTCCCTTCTCCTCTAAGCTTCCCAGTGCCCAGCTCTTGCTGCCACTCTCGCGCTGGCCACACTGTGTAGCAGCTGTTTGTGCCTAGAGCTCCTAGACTGTGCGCAAGCTCCTGGCGCCAGTCATCTTGGTGTCCCAGTGCCCAGCCCTCTGTTTGTCAGGCAGAGGGTTGCATTGTCAATCGCCAGGTAGCCTGCCCCACTTGCAGAGCTGGGATTTTTGGACAGGGTGAGCACCAGCAGAAGCAGTGCTGGCCACCACTTGCTGAGCCCATGAGAGCCTACTGTGTGCCAGGCACCTGACCCACGTTCTCCAGCACCCTGCTAGGACACTGTACATCGGTGACTGTGCACTGGGACTCCAGCCCAGGCCTGCAGGCCACGCTTCTGCCCCAGCGGCCCCTCAGCCCTATGGGAGCCTCTTCCCCAGGCCGGATTCCAGGAGCCTCCTCGTTCTGAACCCTGCTCTGCGCACCCCATCCCCCAGCACTGGCCTGGCTTCCTGGAATCTGTCCTCCTAATTGAAACCAAACACCGGGGCTCCTCCAGGGCTGTGCCCCAGAGGCCCTGGTGGGTTTCTGTTTCCCTCCCTCCTCCCTTCCCAGGCTTAGCCCTCGCAGCATGAGGGGGCACTTCCCCTGCACGGAGTGTGGGGTAAGGCACCTTCCCTGCTGCTGGGGTCCCAGTGAGACTCTGCCCTCTGGAAGGTTAGAGACATGTAGAAGGAGGGCAAGTGAAGGGGAGAGAAAGAGGTGGTCTGGTCAGTTGGGATAGCCCCTGGACTAGCCCTGTCTCAGCCCTAGGAAACCCCGGCACCGCCACTGTTCCCGGAATGCTGGAGAACAGGTGGGGCTGTGGAAGGATGTAGTTGGCAAGGTCGCTCAGGGTCAATAAATGTTTGTTGAACACAGAATTCACTCAACTTTCAACAAACATTTACTGAGCATCTCCCCTGCACCAAGCCCTGGGACACAGCTGTGAGGAGCAAGGTGCTGCTGCCCTGGGGGACCAGAGAGTTCGGGGGAGGGTGGGCAGACAGGGACACCCATTAAAGGTGATGACCAGGCAGACTGTGCTGTGACAGAAGGCGCTGGGGGGCTCCCGGGAGGGCCGAACCCAGGCTGGGCAGGGATAGGATGGTCAGGGACAGCTTTCCAGAGAAAGCGACCTGGGAGACAGCTGACCTGACTTTCCTTGATGCGCTTGCTTCAACCAGCGCTTGTCATTATATGCCACCTAGACCCAGGCACTGCCCGAGGGGAGGCGTGCAGCGATGCCGGGAAGCCCGAACTGCCCAGCGTCGGAAGGGGGTGGCTGCCCTCCCTGTGCCACCAGCACTGTGTTCCTTGCCACGCCGCACCGCTCCCCCGCCTCGTCCTTACACCGACTCCTGTGCGTGCCTGTGCTCCTCGCACCGCTGTCCCTCCGACACACAGTGCAAGTCGCAGATGTGAACCACATCTGTCCTTTTAAATTCTCTAGAAGGCACATTTTAAAAAGAAAAAAGAAACAGGTGAAATTACTTTTAGTAACATATTAATTAAACCCAATATATCCAAAGTGTCATAAACATGTAATCAATACAAGGAAATTCTTAGCAAGCTAATTTACATTTCTGGGGGGACTGACTCTCTGAAACCTAGTGTGTAGCTTATGTCTCCAGCACACCTCAATTTGGACTGGCCACGAATGACGGGCTCGTTAGCCACATATGGTGAGTGGTTACCATGCTGGATAGGGTGCAGCTCTAGAACGTGGGCTCTCCGAGGGCAGGGACCTAAAGAAGCCCAGTCTTTGTTTAGTGGCCAGGAGGATGTCCCAGGTAGAGGGCACAGCATGCACAAAGACACAGGGGCGTGGAAGAACGAAGAATGTTCAGGGAATAGCAAGCAAGCCACGTGGTGTGGCTGGAGTGTAAGGTAAATCAGCCGAGAGGAGCGAGCAGCGGGGCTGTGTCTGTGCCTGGTCAAAAAAGGCCTTGAATAATGTGCTAAGGAATTTGGACTTCGGTTATGTGGGCGACTCAAGTTATCATTTATTTATAAGCAGAGGAATGTCGTATTCAGGTTAAGGCTTCAGAAAGAGCTTCTGGTAGGCAGCGTGGAGGCCAGCTACAAAGCTGATGCAACAGCATACTTGGGGAATGATCGTGAGGCAGTGCCTGGGGGGACGGTAGGAAGGCAGAACCTCAGGTCCTGGAGACTGGCTTACTGGAGGTGGAGTGGGAAGTCAAGAATAACTCCCAAGTTTCTAGCTTGTGGTGCCAGTTTTCTGGGCCAGGACACATAGGAGGAAGGGGAGGAGGAACTAGTCTGTTGAGGACATCAAGAGTTCAATCTTGGTACATGCTGACTTTGAGATATTTGCAGGATGTCTTGGTGGACGTGAGTAGTAATAGTTAGGATATTCTGTGCTAGAGTTCATAGGTGGTAGTGAGCTCCCTGTCACTTGTGGCATTCAAGCAGGGGCTAGACAAACACTGGCCTGGGATGTTGTAGGGGCTTATGTGCATCTCAGATGAGCTGGCCCTTGTGACTTGTCAGCCTGGACAGTTTCTGACCCTAGGGTTTTGCTGCATGTTTGTGTGGGATGCTGTCTATTGGCGCTTGGACATGTCTATAATTTGGAGACCTTTGTGGTCTAGAAGTGGTTTGTTTTTTTGGACCTTGGCCCACACCAGAACTGCAGCAGGATGCAGGCATGATGGCTGCGGAGAGGCAGAGGCTCCCTTCCAACAGACCACAAGGGCACATAGCCCCAAGGTTCTGTTGGACACATATCTTAGAACCACAGAACAAGAAAGATCCTTGATCTTCAACTTGCCTTCCCCAACTCCTATTTGATTGAAGGGCAAACCGAGGGCCTTGTTCAAGGTCACAGAGCAAGGCATGACTTCTCCCAGAGGGGAGCTCATGTTAGGGCCCGGCACCATCTCCCCAAATCCCAAATGCCTCTAGTGTTTGCAGCTCCTTGCTCTTCCTTGACACAAGAAATATTCTTTAACACACATGGAAAGGGATCCTGGTTCTTTTTAATTAGGAGGAAGATACAAAGAGAGAAGTCAGACAGCTGCCCCCACCCACAGTTGGAAGACTAAGTGCTCCCCAAATTACACAGCAGATGCCAGGGCTCCGGCAACAAGACCCAGCTTGATAGCTTTGTGGTAACCACAGCCAGCACAATTTTATTTTTATGTTTTAACTCCTGGGTGATATATAGACCTCTCACAGGCAGGAGAAATGGCATCCAGAACTTCTCCCTTTAAAAAAAAAAATTATTTTTGAACTTACACAACACACACCCAGTTTAATTAACCCTTTTGTCAGGTCAGGAAGCTTGGTCTGCTCCAGGCTGGATGAGAAAACTGTTTGTCCCCTGTGAGGAGGGAATAGTGCAAAAAATGTGCGCCAGCTGGGCCACTACCCTCTTGTGGGACCCCTGGGTCCTCATTGGACAAACTGCTCTGTGGGCAATTTTATGCACCTCTTCTGAGGTCTCTATTTTCTTCTGCTTTTAAAATTTTAGCCTCAGGACCTTGTTCTATAGGAGTCCCTGCATCTCATCTCTGCTCCCCTCAAATCTCTATTTCCATGCAGACTTGCTATGCAGAACTGGAACCAGAATGTCTTGAATCAAAGCTCGCCTCTGACCCCTCCCACTCCCTCATCTTCATGCTCTAAGGGGACTAAGGTGCCTCCCACCCCTAACCCACCCCCATCTCCCAGCTGTGTTCTTGATTGTCTAGCCATACTCACTCTACTTCATGTCACCTGTATTACGGCACCTCTTTCTGTCCTCTGGTCTCCCTTAGCTTTTTAATGCTCAGCTTTCCTTTGTCACTTCCTTGGCCAGAAAACTTCAGGGACCCCCGCCCCCATTGTCAGAGGGATAAAGCTCTAACTTCTGTACCTCCTAGCCCTGGTGCCCCAAGACCTAGCCTGTTCTCTCCACCCCTTTATGTTTTCCATGTTCCATTCATTCCATGTGCAAATATTTGTTGAGCTCTCACTATGTGCCAGGAATTGTGTTGGGCACTCAGGAAATAAATAGCTGATGCACTAATGCCCAGAAAGCAAGTGTGTTCAGGGGCTCTGAGAAGGGGCGCTGAACTGAGAGAGGGACTGGGTTGCTGCCAGCTCTCTCCTCACTGGTTTCCTGTTTACTATTAACAGCTGCCCATCCCTCCTAGTGCACAAATACCCAAGCCAACCTTGGTATGTTTTCAGACCAGCAGCTCAATCACAAACGTGAAGCAGGCGACTTAAAACCCGACTTCGGCTGCCTTGAAAACCTGCAAAGGAACCCCCTTTAATCCCTCCTGCCCCATGCTCTCCCCAACTTCTACCTTCCTCTCTCCCCTTGGAGGACATGTGGCCCCTTCAAGTTTTTGTTTGCTGGCAGGGGGAACCCCTCCCAGCTTTAGTGTGGAAAGTTCTCCCCCCCTTTTTTTTATTAAGCATCAAGAGACATAGCAATCTGCTTGCAGATACTGTACGTGCATAATTAATAAAATCTCATTATTTATTTATAAAGAGACACACGAGGAACTGGAGAATTAGGGCTATCCCCATTATATATGAAGAGAGGGGGAGAGAAAGAGTGAAAGAGGTGAAATACTTTTTGAACATTAGATCCTTCCAGAGAAGTGTCTCTTAATATGCAATGAATAAAAAGGCCTGTACTTCTCATAGAAGTGGTGCTCTGTGCCCAGAGACTCAGAAAGCAGAAACCCGGTTCAGGAGCTTTAAAAAGGAACGGGACCGATTCGGTGCGCAGAGCCCAGCATGCCGGCTTGGGGTAGTTAGCAGGAGAGCGAGGAGGCACCGTTGAGGGTTTGGCCGCGGGGAAAGAGGCTTGAGAGACTAGGGCATAGAATCCCTGGCAGGTGTTGGAGAAGGGAGCACAGTCACTCCACGGGGAACCGCGTAAATAACCCAGATGCCGACTAAGGGGAGCCCCTGATTTCTCTGGTCCCTTACAAGGCAGGTCACATTAAGTTGGTGGTGGTTGTGGTGGTGGGCTTCTGAGTGGCAGCTTTGCCCTTGGCCCTCTGCATCCCGGATGCCCAGGCAAGACCGTCAATATCCATAACCCAACTTCTTATATAACAGCCTCTGAGACCAGGGAGGCAGGGGTCAGGTCCTCCCAGGCTTCTCTCTCCTCTCTCTCTCTCTCTCTCCCTCTGCCTCTCTCATTTTTTCTTGAGACATGCTTTAAAATAGAAAACAGGCTTGTGCAGGAACCAAACCCATAAAAAGGGGGTGGGTTTGTAGGGATTTTTTTCCCCCCACCTCCCTGGAGCGCGAGCAACTCGTGCAGCGCGACGCTCGGCCTTCCCCAGGCGGGGGGCTGCAGGCCGGGGCGCGCGGGAGCGTCGGGGGGCGGGCGTCGGCATGGGCAGCAGCCCCCGCAGGGTTACCCGGGCGCGTGCAGGGAAACGTCTCAGCAATTCCAGCGCCCGAGCGGAGCGCGCGGGGGGGTGGGGCGCGCGGCGCGGGGAACCTCGAAACCGCCAGCGGCCGCGCGCTGATTGGCCGAGCCGCCGCCTCGGCGTTCCAGCCAGGCGCCCCTCCCCCCGCGCCGTCCACCCCGGAAGGAATTTCCTCCTCTGGCGGCCGCTATTGTTGTCCGCCTTCGCTGTTTGGGTCGGATCGCGTAACCATAGTATCCAAACTGTGTCCGCGCGGGGCCCCAGCCTGGGACCCCTGTGCCCCCAGCCCCCCCAGGCCACCCCCCCACTATTTTTTTCTTTTTGCAGCCTACTTATCATGACTTCATCGGACTCCGGGGAGCTGGAGAGGGGGTTGGGGCGGGGGGCGGGGAGCTGGCCCGCTTCTGGCGGCCCTTACTTCGAGATGTTTTCAATTATGATTTTTTAAAAAGTCTGCTTTGTGGGTTCGGGGCTTTTAAATTCTTCCTACTCGCGCCCCCCGTCCGTTAAACCGTTGGACTAAACTTGAATGGTTTTTTTCTCTCCGTTTCCCCTTTACCGTCTTCACTCCAGCCCCTGACTTTACGGCTCACAGCTGGGGAGGGGGGATTCGCAGCAGGAGTCGCCCCCCAAACGCAACCCCTCGGATTGTGGCTATATCCTGGCCCCTGGGCCTGGGTTTGAGCTGGGGAAGGCGAGGCTGGCGGTGGGGTGGGGGACTTCAGACCCTGCAGTCACTACCCTCCGCCCCGCGGCGCTTCCTGGCGGGGTTGGGGGATCCCCGGAGATGGATCTGGGGAAGGCGGTGCGGGATGGATGAGTGGCAAAGGGATAAAGGGGTGACAGGCGGAGCAGCTGACAGGTTCTCGGAATAACAAGCCCCCTGGCCCCTCGAATTTCTCCTACGGCTCTCGGAGCGCAGACATCCTAGTCCGCGCGAGCAGTCTCAGCCGATTGCCGGCCCCCCACCCCGGCAAAAAAAAGGCCCAAACAAAAACCCTGTCCCCAAGAAGTGCATTCTGCTGGGAGAGGTGGGGAACCAGCAGCAAGTCCGCACCGAGCAAGCGGCGCGCAGCGCGGGAGCCCCCGGGCTGGGGCCGGCAGCCGGGGGCGGTGTGTGCGCCGGGGGCGTCCAGCATTCCCAGAACTCTAGTATTCTCCCGGCGCTCGTTGGGGCGGGGGGCAGTGGCGGCGGCGGCCCAAGTTCGGGGCAACACTGCCCCCTAGGGGTCGGCGCCGGAGGTTTGCAGCCGGGGCGGCGAGGGGTCTTGAGGTTTGGGTCTAGTCCTGGGACAAGGGTCTCTGCCCGCAGTGTTTCAGAAGCTAGCCGAGCCTGGGAGTACCTGGGCAGGGCCGCAGTGATGCCCCGGCAGACTGGTGACAGCCCAGAGGAGGGCCTCCAAGTGCCAGTTCGGGGGATTGGGGAGATAAGGTGGTGGGATTTGTATTTGTGCTTTAAAATTTAAAACTTTGGCAGACGGTTGAATGCATCTTACAGGTTCTCAGTGATGGATTTGACTTTAAGATCATTGGCTCCAGTCCCCTCATTGTGCAGCTGGGGAAATAGGTCCAGAGAGGGGAGTAACTTGCTCAGGGACATGAGGTTTGAACTCAGTCCTGGTTTTCATCTGGCGTCCTGTGTCTTTTTTGGGGTCACAGAATCCTCTTTCATCCCTAACATCGATGGCTTCTTGTGAGAAAGGCATTATCAGTCTCCTTTTACAAATCAGAGAGGTCTTGACTTGCTCAGACAGCCCATCTTGTCGTTCGGCTGTCTATACCATAGGGACTTTGGGGGACTTGAACCTTAAGCTCAATTAGCAGGCCAGCCTCCTGCTCTGGGCCCCCAGTGGTGTTCTACACTCATCCCTGACAGACCAGGGTGTGGGGTCCACCAGAGGGAATGAGTTTGCTGAAACCTGGGTTCTAGGTCTCTGAACAGCTGTCATCTCTGAGCCTCAGTTTCCCTATCTCTAAAATGGGGGGTGGTAAGAGGATCAAAAAGGCATCTTGCATCTCCAGTGGTGGGTGACACAGTCCTCTCCTCCTCTTTTGTCTGCCACACCCTCTCTTCTGGCTCTCCCTCACTCCCTGGTTGGGGCTTTCCCTTTCTCCCTCCCTACAGGGCCCCTGGGGTCCTGCCCCTCCTCTCCTGGCAGGCGCAGAGCTGGCTGCAGGAGGCAGTGGGTGGGCAAGGAGCCAGCAAAACGTCAAGTCAACCCCTGGGGAAGATGGGGTGGGGGGTGCTGGCTGCTGCTGAGGCTGCTGTCAGAGGCTGCAGCTCTGAGCTGGCGGGGCAGCGTCCCTGGGGGTTATTTGTGTCCAAGGTAACTGGTGTCCGAGCTGACAGCCAGCCTCCCCCTCTCTCCCTAGAGAGGAGGGGCACTGCTCTGGGAGTCATCTTGACTCCTCCTTCTCCCCTACCGGCCCACGGACAATCAGGCACCAAGTCTGGGCCTTTCTCCCCTTAAATATCTCCAGCCCTTGCCTTTTCCCCATCCCCTCGGTAGCCGAAATCCACAGGCCTGCTGGTCTCCCAGGGGCTCTAAACTGGGCCCTCTGAGCCTCCACACTGTCCTGGAACCTCTCCTGCTGCAAACCCTGCCCTACCGTCCCTCGTCCTTGGGACCAGCCCTTTGGGACTCGGAGCCTGGGCCTGCCACTGCTCCAGCCTCATGTTGGGTCCCTCTTTGACACATGTTTTGTGTCCTAGAGACACAAAGTCACAAATGTGACTTCCAGTGCCTGCCATGCTCCCTGGGCTCCCACAGGTGGTCAGTCAGGTCCTGGCGGGCCTTTGGGACAGTGAGGTGGACAACTCCAGTCCTTCCCCCTTCCCTGCAGACAGCTTACCAACCCTTGGGGGGACCACCAGCATGGTCACAGAATGATTGTTGGCAGAATGGGGTTTTAAGAGGACCCTTAGCCTGCCTGGGGGGACATCAGGGAAGGCTCCCTGCAGGAGAAGGACCTGGTCCATACACGGAGGTAAAGGGGGAAGGCAGTTGAGGAAGAAGGAACATCATGGGGAGGCCCAAGTCCGGAGAGACTCTTAAGGAAGTGGTGAGACAGGGTAGCTGAGGTGTAAGGGGAGACGGCGCTGGAGAGAGGGGCAGATGCAGGTGGTCTGTGCCGGCCTCAAGAGCTGGGACTTCTGTGTGCAGGCCACGGGAGCTCTGCGCTGGACCACATGTTGGGAACGCCACGCCCTGGGAGTGCAGAAATGACTATTTTTATCTACCCAGTCTACCTTCTTATTTCCTGCTTCATTCCAGAAAAGATCTGAAAGGGCACTAGAGAAGAATCAGATCTGATCCTTGCCTTCTAGGAGCTGGAAGACTAGGGTAGGTGAAGAATAAACTGGGTCAAGGCAGAATGAAGAAAGCACAGAGAGAACTTTCTAAAACGCATACCTGGTGGCCCTGCTTAATCTTTGCTTTAAACCTCTTCCTGGGCTTGCCTTCCATGGCCCTGGGGGGCAAGGCCCCCCACCTGTGTGGCATTCCAGGCTCTGGTGGGGGCTCCAACTCTCCTCAGCCATACCCCTCCTCACTCTCTTTACTCCAGCCAATTATTTGCAGTTCTCTAAATAGACCATGTTCCCTCCACCCATGAGTTCTGTGGCCCTGGGTCACTCCCTCCAGGAAATCCTCCTTGATGCCCAAAGTTTGGTTCTTCTTTTGAACTCCCATTATCTTTGTGCTTCCTTTGATCATAGCACCTATCCCAACATAGATTAATAATCTGGCTGGGCACAGTGGCTCAGGCCTGTAATCCTAGCTCTCTGGGAGGCTGAGGTGGGAGGACCGCTTGAGCTCAGGAGTTCGAGACCAGCCTGAACAAGAACGAGACCCCGTCTCTACTAAAAATAGAAAAATTAGCCTGGTATCATGGCACATGCCTGTAGTCCCACCTACTCGGGAGGCTGAGGCAGGAGGATCGCTTGAGCCCAGCAGTTTGAGGTTGCTGTGAGCTATGGTGATGCTACTGCACTCTACCTGGGCGACAGAGCTAGACTGTCACAAAAAAAAAAAAAAGACAGAAACAAAACACACACACACACACACACACACACACACACACACACACAAACCCCATAGGAGACTGGCAATCTCCATCTCTAATTCACTCCTGGGGCTCCTGTGGTTCATACACAGCTGGACAGAGCAGATGCTCATTAAGTTTTTGTTGTTGAAGACTGTGCATAAACTGTTCATGAATTTATGGATGACTTGCTGTGTGCCAGGCACTGTGCTAGCAACTTGTCACATATTATTTTCCTCTCTTACAACAACCCTATAAGGTTGACACTATCCCATTTTGTAGACGGGGAAACTGTGACTCAGGGGAAATGACTGTCAACATGACAAAGGTATTTGTCAAAACCCATTGAATTCCCTGAAGTTAAGATCTGTGCATGTAAATTATACCTCAATTTTTAAAAAGAAAAAGAGGCAAGAAAATAGCTGAAGTATATACTATTCCTTACGTCTGAAAAAACCCTGAGAAATAAAGTTTTTTGTCATTACAAAAGAAAAAAAGAGAAGGTACAGTTGGCGAGCAGCAGGGCCAGGATTTAACCCATGGGGCCTGCCTCTAAAGCCCGTGTTGGTCAGACCTCACTCTAGTCCCTTGTGTCATCCGGAAGGCCCCAACGCGGCTTCCCATCCTTATAGGATGTGGGGGTCCCATCCCGCTGAGAGGAGGCATTCAAGGCAGGGGTGAAAGTCCATGGTGTGTCAAAGCCAGGAGCTTGGTCTGTTGTGGTGCCACTGTTAGAAGCGTGGAGGGAAATGAGGGAGGTGAAGCTTTGCAGATCAGCTGGGTCCAACCACGGAGGGCTTTGAATGCCCAGATAGAGTTGGAATTAGTGCCCAGGCAGGTGGGAGCCATTGGCTCCCAGGGAGTACTGACCTGAGCTACTTTTCAAGGAATCGGTGCTTTGGTGCTTGCTGGCCAGTGGTTGTTGCTCTGATTGGGAGGGGCCAAGCTGGGGATGGGGGTCTTGGAGCACAGGGCATGGAGACACAGAGGAAAGGTGGAACCCGCGGCGGGGGCTGGAGCGTGAGTGCCAGCAGGCCCAGTGGGTGCCCAAGGCCACAGCACCAGATGGGGTAGGAAGGCGGGCTCATGGGGCCAAATTTAGCCCTCAGCAGAGCTGGGATCGGGGCGAACTCAGGCAGGGAGGAGAGCAGCTGGGCGGCCAAGGCCTGGGGTCAGCACCTGGCCCTTCTGCTCACTCCTATAGCTGTGTGACCTTGGATAATATAAACCTCAGGTTTCTCATCTGAAAAAGTGGAGACATCAATAGTACCTACCTCGTAAAATTATTCCAAAGATGAAATGAGCTGATACGAAGTGCTGAGTACTGTGCCTGGCTGACAGTAAATCCATAATACATGGTGGCTTTTTCCTCCTTCTCACCTCCTGCCATCCCTCGCCCAGTCTCTCCTTTCCATGAGCACCCACTCCAGGGAATTCCGTTTATGACCTTAGATATGCACGGGTCTTTGTAAAATGTGTGTTGTTCTGGGTGCCATAGGTCTCGTTCTGTAACCTCCTCCCCCCACTCAACTCCGTGTGTGTTTGAAGATCTCTGTGTTGCTTCCAGTGGCTGTATAGTTTCCTGCTGGCATGTCCCCCACCCTTTACTCACCCATCCTCCTGGCGATGGACATCTCCATTGTCTCCCATTTCCTCCTCTCACAAATGAGTCCTTGGTAGGGCATCCTTGTACATGTCCCCTACGGACCCGTGTGAGACCTGCCATGGGACATCTAGGGGTGCAGTTGCTGTGTGTGGGCCACACACCTACTAATTTTACTAAATATTGTTAGGTTGCTTTCTAGAATGACTGAACCATTCCACCCCGCCCCCCACCAGCAATACATGCGACTTCCCTCTTCCCCACATGCCTGCCAGCTCTTGGTATTATCCAGCATTCTAATTTTTGCCACTAGGTTGGGTATAAAGTGCTAACACATGGATTTGCATGTCTTGGATTATTAGTGAGTGTGAGTAGTTCTTCATGCGCTGGTAGCCCGGATGGCTAGCAAGTGCAAGGAGAGCTTACAGTCACTAATCATCCAATGCTTGTCATTCTGTGCATTGCTTGTTATGCTTTTCACTGTTTTCTGTTGTGTTTCTTCGTCTATCTTGCTGCTGGGTGCTCCGCAAACATCGCCATTGAACGCAGCTATGGAGCTGCCTCAGAGCAGGTCTGTGCTTTGCTGTGGGGTGGTCAGGTTGGCTGCAGGGTTGACATCTGCCCAATGCTTCCCTTGATCCCTGGTATCCGTCATTTGAATTGTGTCATTTCCTAAATCTTTCCTGACTGCTTACCCTGTGTAGGCCCCAAGGACCCAAACGACTCGGCTAGCCCTGCTTCTAAGAACACCCAGTGCAGTGAGGGAGAAAGACTGAATGGAAAAGAGTTATTCCAAAGATTACATGAAGCGATGCATAGAGAGCACTTCTCCGCTAGCGACTCTGTCCTGCCTGATGCCCTGGCTTGGGTGATGGAGGAAAACATCCAGTGCTGTACCAACGAACCCACAGCAACCTTCTAAGCTGGCAGCTCCAACCCTAGAAGGCCCTTTGTTTATGCCAAGCATCCTGAAGGCTGCCTGGGACTGCATTCGGGGCAGGAGTCCTGGAGAACTGCTTAGCTTAGCTGACAAAAATTTGGATTGGGGTAGAGTTAGGAGGAAGCGGTGAGGAGGAGAGATAGGGTGAGATGTGCAGAGTGAAGAGGCCCAGCATGAACCCCAGCCATGGACAGGGATGTCTAATATTCAATGTCACATCATTCAAGTTGCTCCTCTGTCTCCTTAGATCCTTGGCAAAGCCCACCAGGCCCTCATTTGCCTTAGGTGAGCGTTTAGTGGAAACTGAGGAAGGGATTGAGTTTCTGTGGAGGTCACATGGCTTGTGACATGTCAGCACCCACCGGATGATGAGATATCCCAAAAATTGATCAAAAACAGCAGAAGCAGGAATTTGGAATCAGAAGTGACCATGGCAGTGTAAGTCAGTCCCTGGGGAATTTGCAGAAATGTGGAGGAGTTAACTTCCAAGGGTGAAGGGAGGGTTCGAGGCAGTCTCATTTAGATCTAAGTGGGTTTTATAGCAAAATGTGTTTTCTAAAAATGGTCACAATAATGTCTCTCACCTCATATGCTCCTCTTTCAATGTGACTTCGACACTGTCATCAAATCAAGAGGCAGGCTCTATATTACCTCTCTTTGAATCTTGGGTGGAACTTTAAGATTGCCTTGACCAACAGAGTGTGGCAGAAGTGACACTATTTTTATGACTAAGGCTAGGTCATAGAGGTGCAATGTACTTCTGCTTTGTCCTCTTGGGAAATTCACTGTGGCGGAAGCCAGCTACTGTGGAAGCCGTCTGACTGCCCTGAAACCGCCATGCTGTGGGGAAGCCCAAAGGAGTTCAGAGAGACCACGTGGAGAAGCCCAGAGACTAACTGAAGAGAGAAGTGTCCAGCCATCCCCTGGTGGCCCCTGTCCTCCACGGTCCCATCTCCAGCTGCTGTCTGATTGCAGTGCATGGGAGACCATGAGTTAGAACTGCCCAGCTGTGGCCTTTCCCAATTCCTTACCCACAGAAACCATGAGAGATAAGGAAATGACTGTTGTTATTTTAAGCCACAGGGTTTTGGGATATTTGTTGCACAGCAGTAGATAATCCAAATAGGTTTATACTTACGCTGTTTGATATCAGTCTTCCCTGGTAGACTATAGTTATTGTTTTCAACTCTATTTCCCGCACTTAGTCGAGCATACTTAGGTGCTCCACAAACGTGTTGTACGAATGAATGAAAGTTAACAGATCATATCGGCATGGTGTTAGGGGGAACGCAAGGGCCTGTGGGAACAGAGGAGGCTCCTAACCCACCCGAAAGATCCAGGTGCAGTGATGCTGCTCTGAATCCCTGGGTACGACTGGGCACCAAGAGTATATCTTCCTTTCTCTGGGTCCTGCTTGTTCGTTGTTGGCCCAGTTGAGACTTCCTGGCATGGTGTGTGTCCAATAGGTCCATCCTGATGTCCATTTGGGGGGAGTGTCTCCCTTCCCTCCCTCTGCCCCTGTTCTCTCTCCTCCCTCCCTCTCAGGGCCTGCAGCTCACTCTTCCTGTCTCCCCTGACTCTGGGTCTGGCTGGAGAAAATTAAGTCAATGGGGAGGGAGGAGTTGACAAATAGATGTCTAGTAATTGAATTCCCCCCCACCCCCAGCCCTCTCTCCACCCCCCAGAGAGCACAAGGAATTAGCTCTCTAGACGATGGTTTTTCCTGCTTAGGAACTCTGGTGGTTGCACCCCTCCCCTGCCTACCGGAGCGGGGCAGAGAGAAGAGTGGCTGAGCCTTGTACAGAGGAGAACACTGAAGCCCAGGGAGGGGCGAGACTTGCGGCAGGCGCTCAGGGGGTTAGAATCTGAGAAGGGAAAGGCCACCCAGGCCAGCTCTTGCACTGCCCCAGGAAGGCGGGGAGCAGGGACTGGGATGAGTTCAGTGCCTAGCAGGGACACAGGGTCTAGCCAGTTGCAGAAAACCCGGGGCGCCTGAGTCCCTGGTTGGGATTTCCTTGGCTGGGAGGGGTGGAGTTGGTAAGGTGCCCAGCCTGTGGCGCTGCAGAGCGAGCCACCCTGCAGAACCTGGCTACCGAGCACCCTCTAGGGGCGGAGGTGGGGGCTGCCCGCTCGGTACTGACCTTGGGCCGAGGGAAGGCAGGACCACAGGCTGGAAGTCTCGCCAGTCTGAAAAATGGAGATGGCATCGTGGATCTCACAGGGCTGCAGTGAATTAGGGAGGGTACCGGCTCTTAGTTGGCCCTCAGTCCATAGTGTCTTGTTATTGCCTCATAGTCGGGATGAAGATACTGAAGCTCTGAGGAGACCCCGGTCCTGATCCGCAGGCTGGAAAACGGCGGCGCCGGGATTCAAACCCCGGGCGCCCTGCACACGGCTTCTCAGCTAGCGGGCAGGCGGCTGCCGGGTGGGGTGCAGAGTCTGGTTCCGCAGGGCAGGAGGGAGGCGGCGTTCTGGGCCGCCCCCCAGCCCCTGGCCCAGCGGGGGTGGGCGCCGCAGCCCCGCCTCGCCGAGCCGCGGTGACTGCCTGCTCCGGGAGCGCTTGATTTATTAAGCTAATGTTCTAGCACATTTTCTCCATCCCGTAATGAGCCGTCTCCACCAGGGGGTGTCTGCAGAGCGACTGCGGCTTCCGGCCGCTCGGGGAGGGAGGCAGGGCCCGCAGGCGGGCGGTCTGCGGCAGGCTGGGGGCGCCTGGTCGCCCCGGGAGGGGTGAGGTTGCGAAGTCCAGGAAAACCACCCCTGGTGGGGGCCTGGGAGGGGAGACAGAGGCCAGTCTTGCCCGTGCAGCTTGGGAGGGAAACCCGCATTTCCCCCGTGACAGCCTGGCCAGCTGCCCACCAGCCAAGGGGCCTGAGCGGGAGCCCTGGCCGGGCCGCCCGGTTCCTCCCCGCCCCCACCCCTCAACCTTCTGAGGACGCTGGGCTCCGCCTGCCCGCCTTGCTTATCTCCCGGGAGCTGGCATTTCTGTGGCTTGATGTGACAGTTATGTCCTCTGCTGCCACACGAGCCAGCCCAGCCATCTTCTAACCGTGACCTCTAGGGAATTCCTGACCTCTCTGGGCCTCAGTTTCCCATTTTAAAATGAGGATTAGGAGCCGTATTTTGGGGACTGTGAGGATGACCCCTGTTGATGTCGGGGCAGACCTACTGGGCGGCATAACCCTGGCCCAGCTTGCCAGGTGCACGACACAGGCACCCGGACACCTGGTCACCTGGACACCGCGATCCTGAGACAGGCACCCTGCATGCTCCTGCAGCCCTTTCCTACCGACCCCCAGGCAGACAGTGCTTGGTATTTTGGCTTTAAAAGACCGACTTCATTTTTCCTCACCAAACTCACGTTCTCCAGAGCTGGGACTCTGCTGGATTGAGTGAGCGGCTCGGCATTAAAACAGTTCCACTCGGCGCCCATTCTTTGGTGTTTTAGTCTTTGTTGCTATTTTTTCTTTAACACATGCCCGGCGCCTGGAAGGTATCATCAAGCGGTAGCTGTCACTGCTCTTCCCACCGGCCCCCTCCCCCAACAGGGTGACTAACCATTACGTGGTGCCATGGTGGCATGGCTTTCCTGTGCACGGTGCAGGGTGGTTGAGTGGCTTGCCCAGGCACCTGGGACGTGAGTGCCAGAGCAAAGACTCCCGAACCAGTGCGCCTGGCACTCCTCCCTGGAAGCTGCCGAGGGAGCCCCCTGATCTTCAGAGGGCTCCCTGAAGAAGGGGAGGGCTCTCCACTTCTTACTTGCAGGGGGTTAACCAGTGTTGGACTCTGAGTGAATATGGGATTTTGTGGAACCTTTTCAGGAAGGGCTAAGCTTGGAGTAGGAGAGGCTTGGAGGGGCCTGCCTGGGACCCCACGGGGTACCTGTACCTGTTGTCTTGGTTTTTGTTCCTCACTGAGTTCCCCCGCCCCCACCCTTGCCTCAGAGATCTGAGCCACCCAAAAGCATTTATGAGCAAGTGGATGAACTGAAGATTAAAGCAGAGATGGACGAGGCCATTTCTGTTCGTGTCCTACAGCAAAGAACCTAAGGAAATCCCTGTTAGGTGTTTTGCTCTCCCATGCCCTGCCCGGCTGCCCGCCCTGGGCTCCCCCCTTCTCACACTCCCCTCCCTGCTGTGGTTGGCTCTCTCTTTCCCCCTCCCTTGCCAGCCTTTGCTCCCTCCTGTGGCATCCCTCTGTGTGGCTGGTGGCTTTGAGCATTCCAGCCACCTCCTCAGGGAGGCCTTCCCGGATCACCTGATGCAGAAAGCTCTCGAGCCCGCCCCCATCACGTTGCCACCTAAATGTTCCTTGTTTATGGCCTGTCTCCCTCTGGCATTGAAGCTCTGCTGCCTTGTACCCAGAAGGAGTCCCGGAGCGCAGTGGGGAGTATTCCGCTTTAAATTCCTTCTTCTCAAATTCACCTGTGCCTCAGCTCATGGCTTCCAACTCGCATACCTAAATTTCCCTCAGGACCTCAGCTAATGGGGATTTTATGTCAACAGCATCCGAGCCTTTTGCTAACACATGTGGGGTGTTTGCTAGTTAACAGGCACTAAGTGCTTTGCATATATTAATATTAACTCGCTTAATCCTCACACCAACCCCTGGAGTTAGGTACTATTATCATCGTCCCCATTTTACAGATGAGGTAACTAAAGCCAGAACTAACTGGCCCAGCCGTACACAGCCAGTAAGTGGCAGGGGTGGGCTTGAAACCAAAGCGGTTGGTTCTCAGAAACCCCTACCCCAGACCACTTCCATTTTAGGAGCAGCCTGTGCCTGTCTGCCTCCCCGCCCCCTTATGGGACGTGGACAGCCCTTGTTGCCCCACGTCCCTACCACCCTGCAAATGCCTTTGTGAAGTATTTCTTCCAGATATATATTGTGTTTGTTCCAAACTAGACGTGTTTGGAAGATCACAGTTTCCTCCATTTTGTTATGCATTTAACAAAACCAGCTTAAGAAGAAAGGACTGAGCTTAGAGGAGACCTGGCCTCTCCTGGAACGCCGGGGAGCTGGGTCTGGGGATGGTGCGTGCCTGGTCTCATTTTGTCGCTCGGTGCCCCTCTTCTTTCCCTTCTTTGTGCTCATCCCTCTCATTGATCATCTCTGTGGCCCAATTTTCCCTGTGCTTTCTGGGCTCCAAGTGGGCAATAACCGCCCCACGGAGCATTCACACACGTTCCACCTCTGGGAAGCCCCATTCCCAGGGTGAGAGACAATCCAGTTGGCAGGGCTGGGACCAGGTGGGTCCATCCGCGGCCCTGTTCCCTGTGACGGGGGAGGGTGTGTCAGGTCCAAACGGGCTGTTGTGACCTGCAGGAGTGTCGTCTTCAGAGGAAAGGGTGGCGGTGAGCTGAGCAAACAGCACTAAAAGTGCCTGCCCTGGTCACAAGAGCCTGGACACCAAACGGAGGAACTTACCCCGAGGTGAGGAGGGTTTTAAGTCAAGAAGTAGCAGAATCTGACTTGCAGTTTCGATGGCTCGCCCTGGGCTGGGGGGCCAGAGTGGACACCGGAGACCAGCGAGGGAGCTGTTACTCCTGTGTAAGGCAGTGAGGGCCTGGACGGGGCGCACAGAATGCCCTGAGGGGAAGCAGTGGCCACCCTGCCCTCTACCCTGGGCCATTTTTGCTTCCACCCTCCCAGCCGTCTCTAAGACTCATCCACCAATGTACCCTGAGCGTTTGCTCCTCACCAGGCCCTGTGCGGGCGCTGAGGCCCTGCCTCAGGGGCTCCCCACTATGGGAGAGACAGGACAGGGACACAAACCTCAATCACGCCAGAGAAGTTAGTGTGTGAGAAAGGAGGGTCAGATGAGGTGCCCTGGGGTACCCACGGAGGCCAGAAGTACTTGGGGGTGGGGTGTCATGGGGTGAGAGTAGGGGTCTAGGCCACATTCTGCAGTTTTGATGCAGGCCTGCAAGAACAGGCAGGAGCTGAAGGCATGAAGCTAGGGGGAAGGGGTTTCCAGGGGGAGAGGACAGTGTGGGCAGAGTCACGGAGTTGGGAAAGTACAAGGCGTGGCTGGAGACGCAGGTGGTTCTATTGTGTTCAGTTGAGTAAAGGGGACGAAACTAGAGGAGGGCAGGGATCTTCCTCTGTGGATGTTCCTCATGATACATTTTATGTGTTTTAGAGATGGGGTCTTGCTGTGTTGCCCAGGCTGACTATTCACAGGAGTGATCATAGCTCACTGCAGCCTCGAACTCCTGGCCTCCCAGAGTGCCAGGATTACAGGCATGAGCCACTGCACCTGGCCTAGCCTGTGGAATATTTTGAAGGCCAAGCTAAGGCATTTTGACTTTACGCTGTGGCAGTGGGGAGCCATGGACTGTTTGTGAGCAGAAAGTGACATGGTCAGTGTTTCGCTGCAGGACTCTGACAGCATGGGTTCTAGAAATTAAACCAGGGAGGAAAACACTCATGCCTTCAGAGTGTCAGTGTCCGGGGGAGACTCTTGTGCCTTGAAATCCCCACAGAAATGCCCATCCCGGTGTCCCAGGGCATTTGGGATCAAGGTGGTTGATGAGGCCAGGAGTAGTGTGTGCCGGCACAGGGTGGCTGTGATAGCCGCCACATGGCTGAGGGCCCGCAGAAGCTGCTGATGGCTGGAAGGTAATTAACAATTGTAATCACTCCTGTCATGACATCATTAAACTGCGATTGCACCGGCTGGGCGGCTGACGGATGGGCCCGGAGTCAAGGCTCAGGGGGAAGTCAGCATCATTTGTCAGCGGGCGGAAGACCAGCAGTGGGGCCCCGGTCTCTGTACATGGGGGCGCTGGTGGCCCTGAGATGCAGGCTGCCATCCTGAGGCAGGGCGGGCGAGGCTGTACAAGTCCAGACTCCGCAGTGTCTCCATGGTAAGTCTGAGCTGGAAGGTCTCGAGAAAGCAGCCAGTGGGGGTGCCCTGGCCCTGCGGTGGGGGCTGAGGAAGGGAAGAGGTTGTGGGGCTCCAGGTACCCCCTTTACTTGAGACCTTTTTTCTCTCTCTAAATGGAAATGCCATTATTGTCAATTATACGTGACTACTGAGAAAGGAGTCCAAACAAGATGGAAGACGCATGTCCTCCATGGCCCCATTCCCTGCCATAACCGGTGTTAAAAGTTTGGTTAAGGCCGGGCGCGGTGGCTCACGCCTGTAATCCTAGCTCTCTGGGAGGCCGAGGTGGGCGGATCGTTCTGAGCTCCGGAGTTCGAGACCAGCCTGAGCAAGAGCGAGACCTCATCTCTACCAAAAAAATAGAAAGAAATTAA
>CAUYSK010093371.1:0-13936 GCA_963575035.1 Avahi laniger
TTAATGGGTAACTTTGATGTTCTGCTCCACGTACTTCAAGATTGTCTAAAGTTTACTCACGAGATGTTTTTATATATTACTTGCAAAATGAAAAAAAGACGCTAAAAATAAAGGAAAACAACAAAGTAAAAAAAAAAAAAAGAAACAAAGACAGAGATAGCTGGATTGAATACATCCCAAGGAGTTGGGTCCCCTGGGTGCTATACCAAGTCAGCTGGTCATCCCCGCAGACCCAGCCCTGCTAGGGTTCCAATACCTTAGTTCTACCCATTTCTGCTCTATGGTTCTCACTTATTTGCATGTCCGTAACTCTTTTATGTATAAATGTGTCCCTTGTAATTGCTCCATATCTAAACCTGTATACATTATGAAATTGGGAATGAGGAATCACTCAAGACCTCCAGGTCTAAAGCACAAATTTTCAAAAATATGCTCTTCAAGATAATTTCAGGAAACAGTAATTGCTAACTTCCAATAAGAATGATATGGTGTCTAAGAATGTTGAATTGAATACTAGATATTTATAATTTTTTGTCGTGTGACTGTTCTCTCCTCTAAGAAATTAATTTACAAACTCCTAAATTTTGATGAAAAGTTACATTTCCTCAAAATAAACAAAAATTCATAAATCATGTAATAGTATTCATAAAAAACAGCAACATGTATTCAGCTAATGCCACCCACCCTCATCACACAGGAGAAAGGTTACGTTATGTGGGATTTAGTGATGTACCAAATGTCTCAAAACAAATTGAAAGCAAAGTAAGAATGGACCCTGGGACCTCTGGCCCATAGCTGTTGGCATTGTGTCTCTTAAATCCTTTCTTTAATTTATGCCAAAAAAAAGAGAAAGAAAATTAAAAGAGAAGTAGGTAATATAGGAATACAGAAATACCTGATATCAGGTATTTTTGCCTTCTGCTTCTTTTTCTCTTTTAAACATAGTTTCTAAAATTGTTACTCTCTCTCATTTATGTTCACATAAAAATCAGTTATCTTATCTAGTATGTTCTAGTATAATAACTTGGGGGGGGGAGTCATACCCATACAATTATTTCTGATATCCTAGAGAATTTTATTTTTAAAACTTATTCTAAATGATAAAAAAAGAAAAGCATTTATATTTCTGTCCCATACAGTAGATTAGAAAATAGTTTTGTACTCTGGAGAATTAACAATTTAAGTACACATACAGAGACAATACTTCAAAATTGAGTATTGTTTCAGTGAAACTTTGACAGCCCATTTCCTTAGTATTTTCATGTATAATAAAACCTTTTTGAAGGGACAATTGTGGGGGGATAAAGCATTTTAGAAATGTTATTTGCCTTTCTACAGTTATCTCTTTTAAAAGTAGCATTGTGCCTGAAACAAAGAATTTCATAAATTAAAATATTTGATTCATTCTACTTTCATAGAACAACTTAAAGCTTTGACAGGTTCTCAAATTGCAATTACTAAAATAATGATTTGATTTAATAATAACTGACTTTTTCTGAGAAAAAAGATAAAAATTTGTCTGAACGTATTTGGAGTAAAATGAACACTAAATGTCGTAAGCATTTATTGCTTAAATACCTATCAGAATTATCGTCAATGTAGAATTTCCCAGTTTCTCAAGGTATAGCTTCCAATGTTCTCATCATGTCCTGGGAGATCTAGTAAAAGAAAAGCTGTATGTGAAACCCATATTCTATCAACGTTTTAGTGTTGTAACAACATACAATATTATTTGTTGTATTCATGTTTTATCTGATATCTTTTGTTAATATGTAAACAATTTATATAATTCTCTGCAGTTTTTCCAAATTTATTAAAGAACTTCAATTCTCCCTTATACTTCTGAATCTGAACTTACAATAATCGACATTATTTTTCTACATACTTACTATACCTACATATTTAATTTCCGCTTTCCTATCTAAAATACTGAATTCCCCTATATCTATAAAATGCTTTACTGTCATTTTATGCCCTGGTTGAATGTTTTCTTTCTCTTTCTTTCTTTTTTTTTTTTTTTTTTATGCAGGATCTTGCTTTGTCACCCAGACTGGAGTGCAGTGGCATGATTATAGCTCACTGCAGCCTCAAACTCCTGTGTTCAGCTGATTCTCCTGCCTCAGCCTCCCAAGTAGCTAGGACTACAGATACTATTATATAATGAATTATGAGTGCCCCTTTGAAAGAGAAGCTGTATCGATCTTGACTGTTACGTAGAGGACATGAATTAAAATCATCGATAAACTCATCACATGTCAAATGTTCGAAGATTTTGTCCTATGAAAAATAACCCTGATAATTAACCTCAATAGTTTATAATTCTGTATATTTCTTCTTGTACATAAATTTCATTATGTAGCATACATTTTTAATTTTTCAATTTACTATAACAATGCATAAATGCACATACTTCTTGCATATAGCCAAAGCAATAATAAAGTATATATAGTCAACTTGATTTTTCCCATTTCCTTCTCTTTCACAATCTAATACCTCTCCTAAAATGTAACTACCTCTCCTAAAATATGTATCTTTCCAGTACATTTATTGCATTAAATAAATGTTTAAGCTTCAGTTTTGAAAACAAATGGTGTCTCTCATTATTAGGATGACACTGAAAATATTTAACAAGTGATATGGCATAAGCACCAATTAAAAAGGACACGAACCATAAACATCCAGAAGAATTATAATATACACAAGTTGAACACAGAGCCTGTATATGTTCATTTCTGAACGTTTTTAAATACTCTGGGTATCAGGTCTCCATTGTGTTTTCTTTTATTATTCTTTTAGTCCTAAATTCCCTCTAAGCTATTGTGACTAAAATATATATAATTTCCAAAATGTTTGTTAATCTAAACATCTTTGACTTATTTTTCACTTTAGATTATTGCAGTCTCCATCTTTTACCTGGCTAATTAGCTTCACAACAGAGGCACCATCTAGATTTAAAGGAGATATCTGGTTTCATTTTTTTCCTTCCTGACTGATATGGCTTTCTCAGCAGGTCTCGTTTAAATCCAATAATACTTTCCCATTGCTTCTGAGACCCTCGAGTGTCCAATAAATTAGGTTCTCCTAAAATCCTCTGGAAGATCAGAACAAAGGAAAGGCCACCTAGGACCAGACTGGACTTGGTAGTCCTTAACCCCCCTTGTACTCATGATCTCCGTATTTGAGCAGAAGCTTAGCTTGATTTTCAGTAAAGAGTTTTGTCCTCTGATTAAATTTGCAGTGATCAAGAATTCAGATATGTTTTGCAGAATCAATCTCAGACCCATTAAAATAGCCTTCAGGGCCTGGATTAAGCTAGTCCTATATCATGCTTTATTTAAATAAATAGCTTGGTTAATCAAATAATAGTTCCCCTAAGGAGCTCACTCGTTGAATGAACTTTTTTCCTCTTAGGATTCCCCTTACTACACCCAGATGTAATTTCTTTGCAAATTGCCTCTGGCAATATTTTTGTTCTTTTGGCTTAATGCACAGATTTGAAATTTTTATACTCATCCACCATTATCTTCAATGATTCCTGGCTAAAGTAGTTCCTCTTGAGAAATATTTTACCCTATGGGAATCAACTGTTTTCTCCACTTGACGTTATCTACCTGGTCCATAGTTTTATGTATGAGATACCACGGCATGCACAGGTCCAGTCAACAGCAACAATTGTTCAAATATCTCCCATTCCTTAAGTGTTTTTGATTAGCTGTGAAACAGGACCTCTAATTCAGGCTTGTGGATATTTCACTGTCATCTTGTCAGAACAAACTTACTAAATAGGACTATTTGCCACCACACTATTATAATATTTGCCTCAAAGCTGGTTAAGTCAAAACAAACCAGGAAAATCTCCAGCATTTCAGATTTAGTCATGAGATCCACTCCACAGCTAGTGTCTTTTTGTTTTCTTTGTTTAATTGTAATCAAAACATTTAAAATGAGACCTACCCTGTTAAATTTGTAAATGTATAATACAGTGTTGTTAATTATATGTACAATGTTGTACAGCAAATCTCTAGAACTTATACATCTTGCATGACTAAAACTTTATACCCATTTTCCTCTACCCCAGTCCCTGGAAACCAGCATTTTACTTTTGCTACTATGAATTTGAATATTTTAGATACCTTATATAAGTGGAATGATCATTAATTCCTCATAGTTACGTGAATTTGGTCAACTAATTTAGCCTTCTGGAGTTTCTGTTTTCCAATAAATAAAATAGTAACAATTGCCAACGATTGTCAACAATACAGGAAAAAATCAGTGTCAAGCAACAAAATTTTCAGACACAGTTTAGCCATTACCTTGCCACATCAAGAAGACCAGAAGCATAGAAAGAATCTTTACAACATCTGGATTTGTCACAAAAAACCCAGGAACTGCTGAAAGAAATGAACGTAACAGGAAACATGCACAGAGTTAAATACTTAAGAATGTATTCTTCAAATTTGATTGTGTTTCCAGTCTGACTCCACTCTCTATACAACGAGAATACAACACTAAAAACAGTTACTAAATGTTATGATTCTCACACGTTTTGCATGTAGTTAAATTAGTTTTCATTCTTATCAAGCAAAAATACCTTGAGATATTCACTAAAGTCCCCGCTTCAATTCCTATTTTCTCAGCTGAAGTAAAATGCAACTGTCTGTTGATATGGGTGTTGGACATAATTAAATACAAATCAACTACAGCAGAAGAATGCCAGATTTCCCAGTGCCTAATAATTCTCATTATTCTGTTCTGGATTCTGTCCAAATCTCTTAGGGCAAATTTAAGGAGAATCCAAAAGTGGACAGCACATTTCTTTTTAATAAAAAGATGATTTCTCTAACCAAAGTTTACTCTCCTTTCTGTCACCAGTACTTAAATCTGTTTCCAAGGTATGGTGAAAGAGCTATTTATAACAACCTGCTTTTTGAGTCTCCACATTCAGCTTTTCCATTATGGAACAGATAGCAGGCATATCTGAGCTTTACACAACTGCCCCGAGAGGTCTGTTTAACTCACCACATCAGTTTACATTAATTGATGCAAGAGTAAGAAGGACTGGGAGGTTGGCAGTCCAGCATTTCTGAAGCTTGAAATTCCTTAGTCAGTAAATGTATATCTCAAATTGGTACATTAGGTTATCAAATAAATTTTAAAAAACCTGGGGACTGAGAGTAAGCAGAATCTATATGCTGCAAGATTTATACTTGCATGCTGATGTATTCTTAAAAGAATGTTGTTCACAAGTTGCTATAGATAATGTTTTCTAGACAGGCTATCGTTATTATTATTTTCCTGAAACCATGGTAGATGATTTGTTTAGTTTTGACACAAGTTGGATTATTTGGATTCCACAATCCTACATTTTATATGCAGTGCTGTGTCTTCTTAAAACAAACTCAGTAAAGATGGATTTAATACGGATTTTCACCTCACAGTCTGTCAGGATTCTTGAATAGTTTATTATCAGAACTAACAGTAATAATTTTCCAGGTTCCATGTTTATGCTGGTGGTCGAGCAGAAATCATATTTAAGAATTATCCATACTTTCTAAGGTCAACATCTAAAAGAGAAGAAAAACAAAAAAACAAAAAAAAATAATAAAAACAAAGGCATGGTACTTTAGACCATGACATTTGTCAGCTGGTGAATTATATATTCTCACATCCCTGTGGCATGAGAGATACATGCCTATTCTAACTGATTTTAGGAAAATGCTTATGGGACACTGATGTTTTGAATTTGAGCAGTTTTAAAACATTTACAGTCAGTGCTCCTACAGAGAGTATTTTTCTACTGAAATTATGTATTGCAGTTTGAAATAGTGTTTGGGAATAGAATGCACTAAGATGAATTCAGGAGAACAAATACGATTATTTGGTTTTAGTTTCAGCTGGACTTCAGGCATAAATACGCTGACCATTATAACCAAATTTGAATCAAATACAGAAATTTTTGTTTTGTAACACATTTAAAAACCTATTCTCTGGTTGTAGTTACCTATCTCAAACTTCAATAAAACATACTGGCATTGGAGGGGGATTCTAAGTAGGCCAAGTGACTTGGTCTTTAAGAAAAATGAAGGTATAAACAAAAAAGCATATACCATAGAAATGATAAAATGTAGAACTATAACATCAACTTTAAACTAACAGGCATATCTCATTTTCCCCAATTTTGGTTGTGCATTGATCGATCACCTCTCCAAATGATTTTGCAATATTATTGGAACATAAAGATGATACAGATTTATCTTAACAGGATTTGTTTTTGTTAGTGATAGAAAAAAATATGTTTCTTTGTACTGTTGATGACATGTACTTAATTTAGAAACATTATCAAATTGGAAAATGTCTATTAAAAAAGAACTGTGTTGATCAGACATTGATTAAAACTGAATTTTTTATTTACTATTTTACACCATTGATGATTGGAAGAATTTTCTGGAGCTTCTGGCTCTGGATGTTTCCAACCTGTTTTTCCTCTGGCAGCCATACACTCCTGACTGTTATTACAGTTACATCTCTGGCCACACAGGGTGCATTGGCACAGTGGGCGGCGTGTGTGTTCTAGGAACCGTACCTATGCTGAGATGGCTAATGATATATAACTGTATATACGTGGACTGCATAAATATATCCCATTAAATCTAAACTAAATGCACCCCAACTCAATATTCCTTTTTGTAAATGCAAAAAACAATCCCAAGGCCACTGCATCAATATCAGATATGAAAGGAACTTGCAGTACAAGCACAAAGTGTTCTTAACTGACTTCAGCTAAAATCCATATTTTGAAAAGTTTGCAAATATATACAACCAAGTCATTGCTAGGGTCCCCCCAGTTCTGGAAAGAATCTATTTGAGTGAGAGCCCCAAAACTTATGTTTCATTAATTTCATGGTAAATTTGTTTCTCTGCTATATTTTATTCAGGAATTAAACAGTAGAGCTAAAAGAGAAAGAGAGAAATAAAGAATAAGATAATATAATTGATAAAGGGTAGATAAACCAAAGAGATAGAATAAGCATGGAGACTTGATAGAGTATAAAGAGCATTCAGCTAGGAATAATGTCAATAATCATAACAATAATAACTAAAAGTTTTGTGACATCTACTATGTGCCAGTGTGTTTCCTATCCCAGAGAAAAAGCTCTATAATTGTTACCCGAAGCTATAATTGCATCATGTTAGAAACTCTTGATCTGCCATTTTATAGGTGGAAAATCCCTGATTCATAATTGAGAGTAATTTTCAGTCTACTAAATCTGAACTCCTGGGGTGAAAAGCATCACAGTCCCATTTTAACTCATCATAAAGTTGAGACTTGATTCTCCTAGGCTGTGTGACTCATGTCCAAGCCATCCTGTGAATCACAGGACAGTGATGTAGAAAGCTTCTCAAGGAATCAACTGTATGGGGATGTAACCAAGCAAGATTTGGATTCAAATTGGGGAAGCATTTATTTAATACCTACCCCGTGATAAATTCTTTCACAAATATCACTTTAATAGACTTTGCAATAAGTACTTATAACAATATTATCTTTATACTCACTTCTCAAACAACAAATGAATTTCCATTGATGTATATGAAGTTCATAGAGATTTAACATTAAAACCAAATGGAGGCAGGGCGCGGTCGCTCACGCCTGTAATCCTAGCACTCTGGAAGGCCGAGGCGGGCGGATTGTTTGAGCTCAGGAGTTCGAGACCAGCCTGAGCAAGAGTGAGACCCTGTCTCTACTAAAAATAGAAAGAAATTAGCTGGACAACTAAAAATATATAGAAAAAATTAGCTGGGCATAGTGGCGCATGCCTGTAGTCCCAGCTACTCAGGAGGCTGAGGCAGAAGGATTGCTTGAACCCAGGAGTTTGAGGTTGCTGTGAGCTAGGCTGATGCCATGGCACTCTAGCCTGGGTAAAAGAGTGAGACTCTGTCTCAAAAAAAAAAAAAAAAAAAAAAAAAACAAATGGAGTAAATCTTTCAGGCAAGCTAGAGTATTTGGAACACTTTCAGCTATTTCCATTTTTAACTATGAATTTAATAATTATTTTAAAATCAAAATGCTTTCAAAAGCTATATACACAATTTCCTTTTGGTCTTCTTATTATCTAGTTCAGGGCTGGCAACCTTTCTGTAAAGGACCAAATATTTGCAGGCCAGGTGGTATCTGTTACCACTACTCAACTCACAGACGATGGAAAAAGAAATAAGCCTGACCATGTTCCAATAAAGCTTTATTTACAAAAACAGGGAACAAACCAGATTTGGCTCATGGACTCCTGTGTAGTTAACTCAATCTGAAATTTTAAAAATAATTGTTAATAATATCAGACAATATCTATATTTTATATTTTAAGCAGTTTTTCAAGGAAAATTTTTACTTTTATAGTTGTAATGGACTGAATGTTTAAGTCCTTCCAAAATACGTATGTTGAAATCCTATCTCCCAATGTAATGGCATTAGGAGATGGGGGTGCGGCCTTTAGAAGGTCATTAGTCATGAGGGCAGAGCTCTCATGAATGGGATTTGTGCTCTTATAAAAGAAGCTTGAAAGATACAACTTGGTGCTTTTACCATGTGAAGACACAGGAGAGAGAAGGATCTTCCGTGAATTAGATCTTGGGCTTCCCAGACTCTAGAACCCCGAAAAATGAATTTCTGTTGTTGCCATCCAGTCTACGGCATTTTGTTACAGCAGTCTAAACAAACAAGGACAATGATATTTGCCTGGGCAGTCACGTGACATCCTATTATTTAGCACATGTCCCAACTCCGATGTTCATAGATTATTTAGAATCCTTTAAATATAGTTAAGTTGTCCAAAACTGTTTCATTCAATTAAATGAACCCTCAGAGGAGATTAAGCAGTATAAAAAACCCACAAAGTTAACTAGTGATTATATGCATAAAGTAAAGATTTGGGAATGAGAAAACAAGTGGAACCAGTGTTCTAAACTATATGACTTTCTCTAAAGATGGTGCAAATTGCTTGAACTTAGATTTCTTTCTTACATGGGAAATCGCTATACTTAAAAAGTTTTATTGTTTGAACTAACAAACATGGCTTACTTAGGAAAAAGTGGCTCTGGCATTTATTTGTTAATAGCTTGAATATATTGAATTGGATAAAGCATATATTTCTGTCTGCTGCTATGTTTCCCTGTTTTTCTGTTTGTTTTGTTTTGTTAGTTATTCAGTACTGAGATTACAATGAGGATATGGCTGTGCTAAGTGGTCAACTTAATGAACAATGAAATAATTGTAAAGTTTGTGACTTTTTCTGTTACTATAAGTAAAACTTATGCAAAGCAAACATCCTCTCAAAGCCTGTAATTATTATAAAAATTTAATGTCTATAGAAACTTAAGCATTCTAGTAAATAAAATAATATGAAAATTTGAAAAAAAATTCCCTTTAAATAATGCAGAAAACCATGTTCCTTTGTTGATTTCTGTGCTAAGAACAACTAATTCAAGGTGAAAGCAATGATAATGATAGCAATAATTATAATGCTGTTCACTCTGCTATCAACATGACTTTTACTTTGCAGATACTTATTTGAGAGCTTGCTGTCACTCTAATGCTAACTAGCAGGTAAAGACAAAACTCAAAGCTTGCTTGGCTATATCAATGATATTTTTACAGGTTAAAGAACTATTTACTAGCAATTGGATGCACATAAAATTGTTGTATAGCTTATAGTTCTCAGCATATGATTTTAACAATAAACAAATGCTTTGCATTCCAGCAAAATTTGAAGATTTCTTAGAAATGCAATGCTAGGAAAAAGAATTACTGTTGCAAATACTAGCTTTTATGTATTTATCAGTCAAGGCTGCAGATCCTTAAGTTTCTTATACTCATTAACTTTTAAGAAAACAGTTTATAACAACTGTATGAAGCAATTTACGTGCCAAATGATTCATGTATATCTTTCACAAACATAACAGAGTGCTAGATTCAAGGGAAAGGGCTATCAAAATGTTATATCTCGTGGATTAAATTTTGAATTAATTTGATGCGCTACATACAATTTCTATATTCATAGAAACACATGGGTAATTTATAGTATAACATCTTGCTGGGCAAATGTATATAGCCTCTTTGTGTTGTGTCTGTCATAATGAAAATGTAAATGCATCCAGTGGTATCTAAAGTTAATTGAAATTGCAAACCCCTAGTGAAAGACATTGGTGGCTGTCATCTTGTTTACTTATTAAAATCCTGAGGATGTCTATGGAACTCCCATTCTCACACACTGTACCATCCTCCCGCTATATGAGATTTATATTGCTTTTTAGTTTTTATTGTTGTTGCCATTGTCCTGTTAAAATGTCACTTTCTGAAGTGCAACATTAGGCAGAGAATAGCTTCCAGAAATGACATTTCAAAAATATTGATATAACTAGAATTTGGCTTCATTTTTTTTTCTTTTTTAAAGCAGAATATCTAAGGCATGACATTCCCCAAAACTATAATTGCAAGGCAGAAGATATGGCAAAAAGTCAATGGCAAAATCACTTCCCTTCTACCAAAAGGATGTTCTTCTTTCCCAGATATTCAGATATTGGTCCTTTGGAGGCAGGACTATTAAGTGTTCAGTGCATGAGAAAGGGAGGGGTGAAATACATGAGATGCAATATCCCTAATGTTTACATGCTATGTAATTACTAAAAAACAGAACCTAAAACTTCAGTCCACCTCATTATGTTTGATGAGGTTTTATTTTGAAACATAACAGATATGACCCTCATTAGAATATTTTCCTTATAATACCCCTGTAATGCTACAGATAACTGGTAAAATGTGCCTAGTTCTGCAGGCTTACCTACAATTGCTCATAAGCAAGCCCCAAACCCTCAGGAATTTTACACTGTGGTACAAAATGACCTCAGACCATTCAGAATTTGAAGGGGAAAATTTACATATTATGCCTGCTCCTCTGACAGAATGCCATCAAATATAAAATCCCTGGAATCACTATTCTATCACAAATGAACCGTCACAAATGAAATCGAACTCATTTGAGCAGACACAGGACATTGTGTAATAGTAACTATTGTAAAATGTAAAAATTTTCTCCCAATACCTTTGAAGCAGATGTAGAAATCCAGGCATTATGTTTTTGTAATCTTTTTATTAATTTTTCATTAGAAGATTTAATTCAAGTTTCTCATCCAGAGTCATTAATTAATAAAAATAAAGGCCTTTGGACTAGAAGGAATCTGGAAGATCAAAGGGAGTCAATATCCCTGGTAAGGAGCAGACACCAACATCAGCCACTTAGTACATTGCAGTGCTAAAAAATGTTAATGTGGTGATAAATATTTAAATTTAGCTTTTTCATGAAATTGATGAAAATATACAGCAGATAAAACATTTCTTACTAGGAATACTAAGAAAAATATGAGGTAAACTGGTACTAATAGAAAAAGATGCTGAAAGAAGTCTTCTATAGCAACACTTAGAATTCAGAATGTTATAGGTTTTGTAGTACATTTAGGATACATATATTTAAAGCGTTGAGGGAATAGAGGACAAGGATAGATTAGAGCAATAGAAAGGAATATGAATAAAGATATTATAAAGAATATTTATGAAGGTTTTTGCAGAAAATACACTGCAATCTAATGTCTCATAGATAACATTTCTAAATGTAAAAGTCAAACTAACTAAAACAAACAAATAGCAACAACAAAACTAATGAATAACTAATAGATTAAGTAGCAGGTCATACCAAATTACCATTGGCTGGTAAAATTAATGTTTTCTAACCATTTCCAAGTCTGCAGTGCTTTTAATCTTTTTTATTGTATTAACCTCCAAAACGAAAAGTAAAACACTGATAACAACAAAAAAAGAATGAAATATGTCCTTAAGAAGGTTTTTTTACAATAATGGAATTTTTGTATATGCTACCAGATGTGGAGACTTCAATTCAGATTGTGCTTATTACCACTATAAATAATCATTTCAGTGATACTACCATACGTGCAATGGGGCTATAAGAAAATGCTATAATGCTAAATTACTGTTAAGATCTTTTCTTATTTTTTTTATTCTTATTATGTTGTTATTACAGGTTAAGAAAAGCAAATGATTCCTTAATAAATGAAACTTACAAGAATTCATTTTTGGTTTTGATTTTATTATATATCTGTAAGTTGTAAGCAAGGTTGGCAAGAGTTTTAATTTCCCTCCTTTCACCTACTGGAGAAAATATTTAAATGAGCAAAAACAGTGAGAAGGCAAAAAAATCAATAGAATTAGAATACTTTGATAATCATGAGCAGTCAAAATGACCATATTGGTCAAACGAGGGATACTTTTGTCTTACTTTTTCTTAAGTTTAATCAAACCAAAATCATTCTTTTGAAACTTTTTTTTTTTCAGGAAACTTCTCCTAAAAATATTTTAATTCATTTCCAAATTGAACATCTTACAGCACAGCTACTCATATTACCTTTATTTTTTTGAAAGCATGAAGTTACTGTCTTTGCACTTAAATTTATGCCAAATGGAAATAGAATTGGATTAAAAACAGTTTACTTCACAAATTTTTTGGCTTCATATTACATTTCTAATTAAAATCCCAGTATGTTATTTGTGTAAACATGACCTAAATTTCAGTGTGCTCTTTAAATTTTTAATGAACAACATACTTTTAGTGTCTATCTCAGAATAGTTCCTTATTTCATTTAATATCAGAGCAAGAAAAAATGTTGAAAAGAACAAGCACATTCACATCATTTTCTGTTTATAAAGCTGAAATTCAAACCCAGATAGCGCAGATCCAGAGTGATATCTGAATTGAGCAATGAAGATTAAGGCATTCGTGGACTCTTAACTCCTGACTCTGATGTAGTTGGGATGTATAAAAATAAGCATAGTCTACTTCAGTGGGCTTCAGATATAGCTGTGCATCTCTCACATATTCATTTATGTTTACGAGGTACATGTTGAACAATGGCCAGGGGACAAAGCGATGTTAAGAACAAAGGGCAAATTGCTGACTGCAATTCATGATTCCACAGTGCAGAGTAGAAGAGTGTAGTTAGAAGATGGAGGGTGACAGCTGGGATTTTGAGGAGACATGTAAACAATTATGGAGTTACAGGATCAGAGCTATTACTTAAATCTTATGTTTATGGCAGTGATTGAGTTAAGCAGAAATAGGAGAAACTGTGTATTTAATCTCAACAGTGTCTTGGCAATAGTGAGCTTTAGAGTCTAGAGCTATGATCCTGAAACTCTCCTGCACTGGCTTAGAAACAGCTTGGCAGAGGTCCTGCATCTGGTGTTATAATCTGGCTATGTTCAGAAAAAAGATAACTAGACACAATAAATACAGTAAAAATAGCTGAAGAAACTAAATAAGCATGATAATGAGTAGATTCATTACCTGATGCAGCTAAACTTTTATTCCTCTTTCTTCATGAAATAACATTCGTAGGTTATCAATAGCATTGTTTTTCCATATAATTATTTTTTCAATGCTTATGTGTTTTGCAGTCAACATATGTTACATTTGTGCTGCTTTCACTCATTTTGGGGTTGACCCTCAGTATTTCTTTTTTTTTTTTTTTATTATTATTCCAAGGTATTGTGAGGGTACAAACATTCTAGTTACACTTCATGTCTTTGCCTTCCCCAAATGCAGGTTAAAGGCGTGCCCTTCCCTCCCTTTAGGGCTCCCCGTGTCCTTTAGTTGTAGATTCGCCCCCCATCCCCCCAATCCCTGGAGAGTATTTCTGCCATGTGATCACTCTAGTGTTGATCAGTCAGTACCAATTTGATGGTGAATACAAATGGACCCCATTCTTCTGCTCTTGTGGTGCCTCACTTTGGATGATGGACCTGAGTTTAGTCCAGGAAAGTATAAGAGGTACTAGATCATCGTCATTTCTTATGATTGAGTAATATTCCATT
>CAUYSK010093372.1:0-32809 GCA_963575035.1 Avahi laniger
TGTAGTCCCAGCTACTTGGGAGGCTGAGACAGTAGGATTGCTTGAGTCCAGGAGTTTGAGGTTGCTGTGAGCTAGGCTGACGCCACGGCACTCGCTCCAGGCAAGAGAGTGAGACTCTGTCAGAAAAAAAAAAAAAAAAAAAAAGAAACACTTCAAACTCTCAAACAATATTTTGGAAAGCAGTACAAATAGAAGATTTAAGGAGCTGAATTTCTTTTTCATTAGCAGTTGATAAAAATATTGTAATTAAAAAATTGGCAGAATTATTACTATGGGAGAGAAAATTATGACAGGCTACAGTAATTTCTTAAGTAAATCAACCATCTCTGTGAGAAATAATTTTCTTTTATGGAGTTCAGCAGTGAGTTTTGCCGTTTATCTTATGCTGATGAAGCAGAGTGACTTGTGATTCAGTAGAACCAGTTCTAAGTTGCACGGGTACTGTGGAAGGCTCCCAAGATGTTTCTGGTAACTAGATTTGTAGGAGATTAAAATGAACATGCCCTTAAAAATATTGAGCCAATACTTTCAGTTTCTCTAATGTGGTGTTCAAAGATTCAGTTCATTCCAGGGCCCAAATATTTTGTTGAGAGAGAAGATATTTTTGGCTTTTTTGAATGAATCGGCACAAATCCAGTCCAGGTGGAAATACTTAGAAATAAAGTAGGGAAATACAGCAGCTTACCAGTTTTCAAGTTTTCAGCCAGAAATAACTTACCAGTACAAAGAAAAGATGATTAAGCAGAAGGAAATGCCTCTATTGTTGGATGTCCTTAATTGAAGCTGTGGTGGTTATTAACTGTATTAACAGCTCACACCTTGCTAGTTTTTATTTCTGAAGTGCTGGAGCATGCTGTGAGATTTGCTTAGTTCCATGAGTTATGTTAAGACAATCAGTTATATTAGCAGCTTCACTCGACTCAAAACAACTGGCAAATTTCAAGGACAGAGGAGTGGGGAAGAGGAAAATATTATTAACAGGTCTTGGATGCTGAAGGGACCACTTAGTCATTATCTGGGCAAGGCAGCACAGGAGACTTTCACTGGGGTTACTGCTAGTGGGATTCTGGCCACAGAGAGCAGAATTTAGAATAGAAAGCCGCAGCTGTGACCCTCAGTGAAAAAAGGGGCTCTTTGCAAAATAGAAAAAGGGAATATACAGTGATTTGGGAGGAATCTGAACTCAAATAATTGAACGATCTGATACATGATGATCCCACAGGAATGGAAACCAAAAAGGCTGATTAGTCTCAAGGTGATGGGAGCCGGTCCCTTTCTGCTCTAAATTTCTGTTTACAAAATAAACCCAGTCATAAAATCATGACTTCTGTCTTCTATTTTCTTAGAATCAAAAAGAGTAGAAAAGGACAATATCTCAAAAGCTGTTTTCTCAATACTCTCACTTTCCTGAAACACTATTCTTTTCATTCTGCATGTTCTGCAGCTGAGTTGGAAGCCAAGGGCCCGGGAAGTAAGGCGTCCTAGCCTAGGAAATCTGGGCTGTGTCTGAGCTGATTCCCTCCCTCCTGCTCTTTCTTTTCTTCTTCCTTCTTTCCAAGCATCTTAAACTAGTTTCCCACTATGTGCTGACACTTTCTCTTGCTACCAAGGATGCAAAAGAAATAAAGGGGTTAGAGAGAGTGAAAGAGACAGGAAGATACCAAGGAAAGAAATAATGAACAAGAGAGAAGAGAGAGGAAAACGAAATGAAAGTTCAAGAAAGAGCAACAGGAGGCAAGAGAAGAGACAGTTTCAGGTGCTGATGAACATAACATATGGGTCTAAAGAAATTAAGTATTGGGCAAAAGCTTTCAGAAAAACCTAGGCTTTCTCTAAGAGTATTTGGTGAAGAAAGAATGGGTAAATAATAGAAACATAATGAGGAAATCAGGTAAGAAAAGGAGACTACAAAAGCAAATTGCCTTTTCCCAACGTTGGCCTATTTTTGGACTATTTTTGCATTTTACTGCAGAATGTACAGTATCTCCGAACTGCTTCCTTGAGTCTATGTGCTTTGTGCTTAATAAATGTTTGACAAATGAATGGAGCATTAGAGAAAATTGATATTCTTTAAATTCAGGTTTAAAATTTAAGCCCTCAAATTTAGTATCTAAGTCTTAGTCAAATTAGTGGATGATTAGTAGATTAGTAGATGGAAATGAGGAGAGAGGGAAGATGTGAAAAGTACTAAGAATGTTTCAGTGTCTACGTGGTGATGTCAGATTTCTTGGGGGGCACTACTAGTTAAAGTGTACAGCAACATTAAATGTTTGTGAGTAACCCAGAGTTAGTTCTAAACACTCTCAAGTATTTCAGAGCTTTGAAATCACTTTTTTCTCTCACTAATGGAGACAATGTCTCCTCTTCCTCACAGAGGTACTTCACAGTAGTTTGGAATGAAGACCTATCCCAGCCTAATGATTAGCATATGAGATGCATTATGGCTTTTCTCTATGCTCCAAGATGGTTACTGATTAGATACAATCTTCAGAAATGAAACTGAAACTAAGCTTTTAATATATATTTGAAGATAAGTAGATGAGAGGATCTCTGCTTGGACAGCAACTGTCTAGGCAATGAAGATTATGGCTTAACTCAGCAGTTATTTAAGTGTGTTTTTTCCCTTTTTGGCATGATGATAATGGCCAGTGCAGTGCTTTTCATTTTTCCCTAGAGTAATGATGCAGTCTCTAATCATCCTATTTCCTGAAATTACTTTCTGTATTGGCTAGAGGGGAGGAGGAAACTCTAACAGTTAAAAAAAAAGGATAAAAAATATAAAAAGAAGAAGATGAGGAAAAATGTGAAAAGGGGAGTCATAAGAGACGAATAAAAATATATTGTTAGAGTGAGATGTTGAATTTTCTTCAAGGGAACCATAGATATTTTTTTTAGTCTAAAACACAGCTTTATTTTGTTTCCTTCATTTTGCCAAAATGCTTTGTGGATATTATCTATTTGTTAGCACCAGGAATCTTTTGCTTTTCATAATAATATCCAAGAACAAAGCACCATCTATATAACATATTATACATAGAATGTGGGAAGTGAAAACAATCAGTCTTGAGTGTATTCAGGTTAGGAGAGGAAACTAGATTTACTTGCTAGAATAACAAATCACACAGGCCTCTGAGGGTCAGTGCATGCATGAGTGTGTGCACACTGTGTGTGTGTGTTTGTGCACTCGACTTGCACAGGATCATCCACACATCAGTTCAGGTCATAACCCAAAGCCAAACAGTGACCCTGGCTTATTCTGAATGTGTGAGGTCACCCCCTTCATCCCTGCTACATATGTTCTGTTTCATGTTACTTTAGTTTGGTTATAGAAGGTCACTGAAGTCGGAAATACGTGTGCAGCAGTATTGGAAAGATCTGCCAAATTTTTTTTAAGATGAAAATTTATTGGACTGACAAAATTTGTTTTGAATAACAACACAACCCGCAAACAGACACACAGACCATCCATGCAACACTTCACTTGTATGAAAATTAAGTGGCACATTCTATTGCTCAAGAAACAGCAAAAAAGCAAAAAGTAAGACTTACAAAGTCTTTGGAGAAGCCAAAATATTATAATCTTTGCCAACAATAAAACTTCATATCTAGCATCTATTTATTCTTAGTTTATGTTTACTTTTAACAGATTTTTTTTTAATTTTTAAAATCTTGTTTCTGAGACTTCAGCAGATCAGAAATATCCAATTAGAAAGAGGATGGTTCTGTTAGACCCTAACAGAGACAAGAAAGATGCCCGTATAGCAAGAGAGATATTACAGCTTGGCCAATATGGTGATTAAAAAAAAAAAACAAAACAAAACTATTAGAAACAGCCAAAGTCCTTAAAACAACAACATTACATTCCAGGGACATACAGTGTAAGGCATATAACTCTATACTCTTCAAAAGCCTGTAAGCATGCCAGTATAGAAAAATCGATGTCAAGGATCTCGAAAAAATAAAAGAAAATTTATGTTTCAGAAGGTAGGAAACTTTGTAATATTTTGAAATGGCTAAAAAAGCTTTGGGGCTTACTAAGGTAGGATTCTATATGAGAAACAAGACAGATTACTCACTAATGTTGAGCAAATAAGGATTTGCTGTATATATGTGCCACTTTCTGTTTCTTCATAAAAACATATTTCCTGGGGGAGAAGTTGTATATATTTTATATTAAATTCATTCCCTTCACTACATTTTTCTGCTTTCTTGGAGCTGAAAACTGAAAATAAACTTTCAGAGGGTCATATACTTGGTAAAGTAAACTAGACTTTAAGGCAGAGCCAGTTATGCCTTTGTCTGTGGGTTTGTAGTTTCTAAAACACAAGCCAGGAGGTTCTATGAAGCAGAGACCAAATTGGTAAAAATTTTCTCTATGACTCTTTTTCTTGACTCCCTTACCCATTTTTTCCAAATATGGAACTCAGTTGCAGGCTCCAAACTCTTCTCAAGCCAAAAAATGATTGAACTTTGATCAGTGACAAAGGAAAAGTGAAGTTAAAGTAATGGGGCAAAGGTAATGGGAAGCAAGGTTGAAAAGTTTTATTTAGCTACAAGATTGTTCCAGAGTGTAATTGCCTTTTGGCTATCCTGGAACACAAACACCCTTCCTGCCAGTCAAGTCTATTTGTGGGTGGGTTTTTTTTTTTTTTTTTTTTTTTGTACCTGGCTGGTTCTTTTTGAAAGGGCAAGATTTCTCTTAAGACATTGGAATGATTCACTTTATTCCTTTCATAAGCATGTCTTAGTTCAAGAACAAATTTTTAGAAAAATTTTATCAAGCCCCTCTTTTCTTAAATGACAGTATAATTTTTCTTCGAAGAGTTTGGTCAATAATAAATTGAAATTCGATATGTGGTCAAGGAAGAGTTTCATGATATGATAATTTCCTGGGGTCTTTAGGCTTTCTTCCTCTTATTAAACTGAAAAGGCCTGCGTAGAAACCACTGTTGAACGATTCACCAGCCAAAGAAGCTCAGATTAGGTGGGGCAGTTTGAAATTCTTTAAACTGAATAACTAAGTGCAGTTATCAAACATCCTTATAATATGATAATTGATGAAAGGCAGATATAACCTGAGCCAGGTGCTTTTTCTTCTAGTTTGTAAGTATCACATGAGTTTCACTACTGGCAATAATTTATATTCCATTATAGGTCACATGTTGTGCTAATTGATTTGAAGAACCTCATTAGGCTTATTTTTCATTTATTCTGGAAGATCTTTGGTTTCAAGTAGCCACTTTGGTTTCAAGTAGCTTTGAAAAATAGATGTGAAGATCTTATCTCTATGTGTGTGCCTGTGTGCAGCATGCTGAATAATATTGCTTTCTTTAACATGCTTAACAAAGAAATTATGTTTTTGACTCAAACTCAGTTTGGTGATTATGCTTGATATACATAAATCCTGCTTATTAAAATACACTTTCAGCTTTTGACCACTTCTTGAGGTTATCACAATCTTTGGGAATTCTAAAACAACCTAGGTTATATCCTTCTTCACAATTTGTTAGTGTAATAGTAAGGTTGGTGATATGAGGCCCTCATCAAAGTTAGAAAATCATCTTACAAGTTTAATTCCAAATCATGTTCTCCAGGTAACAAGCATGAGAGAGGGTACAACAGGAAATATACTAGGGCTATCAGTGGATAGAAATAAATTGGCCTTTTGGCTTGAAGCCATGTAATAACAGCATTTTTATTTTGTAATCTTTTACCCATAAAGTGACTACTATCTGTGTTACTCAGGCCAAGCACAGATTTTATTCATTGAGTGAAAATAATATCTAAGAAAAGGAAAGCCCAAACAGAACCCAACAAATAATTGCATAGAAGATGAGCCTCCTGAAGGCTGGCAGTACTTTAACATGATGATAGCTATTCATACATACAGTCTCAGGATAACAAACTGAATTTCAATAAAAACTTCATAATTTAAACTTGTTAGCCTTTCCACAAATAATCTGAATTAGTGAAGTTGTACTGTATTTCATAACTAAGCTCTTAGATGTTTCAAAGACACTTAAGAAGCCTGAGTGGCCCTGAGTGGTCAAACATTAGTGGAAACTGGTTCATCGACTAGAGAGGTATGTATCTTTGAAGGATTACTCTTAAAAGGAAACATCTTCATGAACAGATGATTGTAATAGTTCATTTCATTTTTATTTAGGTATTTCAGTAAGAACAGCAAATAATATCTTGGGAACTGATGGGCTTGCATTGAACAGGTTATGATTAATTTGGAACACTGACAATGGACACACAATAGTTTACCATAGTATTTTAGCATGTTTCCAATATTTGGTTGTTTTTATTGTAAGGCATTTCTCTGACAATCCTAGAAAGGCTTACATAAAATTTTAGCTGTTATTTACTTTCTCCTTTGGGGCAAATCTTCATGGTAAAACCAGCTGAAATAATTTTTCTATTAAAAGAAATGAAGGATGTTGCATTTGAATTTACTGTTCCATCATTTCCATTGCTGTTGTTTGGGTTGGTTATTTGTCTATGGCTACTTTAAAAAAAAAAAAGAAAGAAAAGGGAAAGAAATTACAACAAAAAATTGAGTCTACTGTATGGTTTTGCTTGTGGCCTTTAACAGACATCTGGTTTACATTTTCTGTGTGCTTCAGAATTTTACTGGCTCTTAAAAACATGATAGGAAAATTAAACCATAAATAAAAAAATAGAAAGGCTATTTCGGAATTAGACTGAGGAGGAAGAATGAGGCTGCAATAAGGGCAAAAAATAGAATGACCTACTTCTTTAAAGGAGATAAGAAATCCTAACACCCTCTCCCCGAAGGAACCTGTGCATATGCGCAACATGTGTTCAGGGGCTGGGGCCCACGCGGTTGCCTCTGTCTCATGTCAGAATGAAGCCGCCAGGACAAGCACCTTCTGTTTTGTCAAGAACTCCTATGCAAATATGTTATTTTCTCACTGCCTTCTGTGGTTAATCTTCAAAAGAAGAGAGGAAGATTTGGGGAAATCTGAGGTATATTTAAGTTGGGGAAAAAACAAAAAACAATGTTTAATGTTAAGTGAAATGAACAAAGCACAGAAGGAAAATCCTTACATGTTCTCACTCCTATGTGGGAGCTAAATATTGAAAACAATTGGTCTCATGGAAACGGAGGGTAGAACGACATTTACCAGAGGCTGGGAAGGGTAGTGGGGAGAGGGGTATAAAGTGGGGATGTTTAATGAATGCAAAAATATAGTTAGGTAGTAAGATAGAATGAACATACATGATAATGCAACAAAGTGACTAGAATCAAGAATAATTAGGGTATACTTTAAAATAACTAAAATAACTAAATGGGTGGAATTGGAATGTTCGTAACACAAAGAGACGATAAACGCCTGAGGTGATGGATACCCCAATTTCCCTGATTTGATTAATTCACATTGTATGGCTGTATCAAAACATCACATGCTATAAAGATATACAACTATTATTTACCCATAATAATTAAAAGTTTAAAGACAATCTTAAAAAAACCCAAAACAATGTTTACTTCTTTTTTAAATCCTTACCTTGCCTAATCACCTTACCTTTCTAACCTTCCCCAAATCTTAGTTAGTGCTGTGATATTGTGATGTCAGAAGTAGTAGAAAATGATTTCCAATTTAGAAGGCATAGCTCTGTGAGGGAAAAGGTCAGTGGGAAACAGTACTTTAGGAAAAAAGAATGTCTTGCGACTGGGTAAGAGCTAGAAGAACCAAACCGTGACAAAGAGAAGACGTATAGCATCTGCTGTTTCTGGACAAAAATCTCTTCTTGTAAAGGACTGATGATGCCCTAAATTACTTTAATGAATCATACTATTAGTTTATACCAAATCTTAAGCAGCACACAGTTCAATAAAATACCAATACAGGGACACATCATTTATTTATTTTCTTTGAAGAAGTGTTTCAACTCAGAAATACCCTCAAGTTCCCAAAGGTTAGCAACATTTGACTTGGCACAACCTATATCCTTTCTGCATCAGAATTAAGCAATTTTGTGCAATTTCCTCCAGGAATTTGGATGTAGACATAATAGCTTGTCTGATATATATATTTTTTTTAATTATCATGCCTTACTTAGTTCTGTTTCCTGACCTGGAAAACATATAACTGGTCAAGAAAACAGGTCTTGCCTATCAGAGCTTTTAATGATTTAGTTTACTCACTTTGAGCCATACATTGGTGGAGGCAGAGAAATGGAACAGCTCTCTTTATGAGCTGAGGTTGCTGAAATGATTCATTCAAACACAGAGGTCTTGAATTCCAGTAAGCCTGGTTTTCTTCCTTGCAAGGCCTACAAATGATGCTTTAGAAATGAGTTAAGCAGTGCTTTCAGTTCTACTTTGGATAATGTTAGTTTAATTTTTTTTATATCTTAGGGAACATAATAAATACAAAGCATACTTTTATCATCCCATTTGACACTATCAGAATTGTCCATTCCTCATTCTGGAACACCATCTCTGTCTCCCTCCATCTTCTCCCTTCTTCCTCTTTGTCTCTCCATGTTTCCTTTGCTTTATCTTATTTTAAAGACTGACTAACTGGGTTCATATCTCAATTCTGATACATCTCACGTGATCTTGGGCAAAGATATGCCTCCATTTCCTCATCTGTAAAAAGGGAATGATGATGGGATCTCATCTTAGAAGAATATTATGAAGTTAAATGATTTAACACATAAGGACTTAGAATAAGGAGTGGCCCATTTTAAAGTTGGAAATGTGGAGGTGGAAGGCACCAGTGGAGTTTTGAAACAATGAGGTTAAATGAAAGAGCTCTAGAATTTTGTTTGCATCATCTTCAAATCTTGTTCATGGGAAGAGATTTTTAGGTACTGTTATTGAGCTATTCAAGGCTTCTTTTGTGGAAATGTAGAACACAAGATACTTTGACCAGGGAAAATCTACCAGTACCCAAATAAATAGTGTGCAGTAACAATAAAAGGGGAAGTGGTGTGCTCATGAGTTGAGGACTGGCAGGTAATTTAGTACGACCTTTCTTGAGGCCAATTTGGCAATATGCATCAAAAGACTTAAAATGTGCATGCTTTTTGACATAGTAATTCCACTTTTGGAAATTTTTCCCGAGGTCATAAATAAGGATGTGGGAAAGATTGTACTCCAAGAATATTCATGAAGCACTCTTTGAAAAAGCAAAATTTGGAAATCAACTAACACTCAGTTGGTTAAGGAAATTATAGTGCTTTGAAACAATGGGCCACTATTCTGTTTTAAAAAAGTGTATTTATTAACATGGAGAGATGATCATAATATATTGGTAAATGACAACAGCTTCAAAAACATAAGGGTTTGGTTTGCACATAGTGTCATGGAAGGGGAGGTGGGGAATTAATTTTGCCTCTAGATGTTATAGTGGTTCTCTTTGGGTGGGTTAGATTAGGTGTGGTGTTAATTATTTTTTCTTTTTATCCTGTATATTCTGATTTCCAATAATGGATAGTTATTGCTTTTTCAGTTTTAACTGAGTTGTCAAATGAAAAATGAAATGCTAAAAGATCCCAAATCTTACGTTTGGTTTTTAAAAGTTCTAAAAACATTCTTTTTGAGCACACATTGTACATAGGTATTGGCTTTCAGAGACCCAAATTTCATCCTTGGTTCTGCAATTGACTGGCAAACAAAATTTTATTACACAATTACAAGCAGCCCAGGTCTCTGTTTTCTTATCTGTGAGATGGCTACAGTGATGATAAAACTGCCTCTGTGAGGCTGTGTGGATCATATCAAATAATGGATATGCAAGCGATTTAAAGATTTTACAAGCATCATTTGGAACTTATTAATCTAGAAGAGCAATTCACTTAGCCCTGATGAAGAGAGGGATAAATTATTATTGAACAGATAAGACAATACAATTCCTTTGTAGCTCATTTTGTGCAGAACTATTGCCTCCCAGCATTCTTCACATTACTTGATCAGTATCTGAGGGAGGCAGCAAAGAGAACAATTGTGTAACAAACTGCCGATGTTGGCTAACAATCCATTGAAAATTTAGGTTTCCTAATAAGTAATCAGAGTGAGGAGAAAGTCCAGTTAAGGATTTTCTCGGTATAGATTTAGCAATTCACATACTAATGAACAAACGTGTCGTAAGATATATGAATACTCATATCACTGAAAACTCTTACATGCCTTGACATGGAGCTGTCATTACATTATGAAAGAGAAATGGCTGATGTCAGAACAAACCCTTTACCAGAGTTAGAGATGATATAACAGATGCTTTATTTTAAAAACCCTAAAAATGAATTTTTTGAGGTTTTAATAAGTAAAGTATAGCTTAAAAATAGCTAAAACATATTAACTGCTTGCTTCCCAATTATTCTGTTTCCCAGGTAAATTTGTTTCCAAAGTAAATTCTTCTATTTCCCAAATATTACGCTAAGTAACTTGCTTGAATTATCTTAGCCAGTGATTCTTAAAGTCTGGCTTCTAGACCAGCAGCATCAGTATCACCTGGGTCAATAAAGACACAAAGCCTCCGGCCCAATCACAGCCCTGTTGCATTAGAATCACTAGAGGTGGGAACCAGCATTCGGTGGTTCAACAATCCCTTTAGGTGATTCTTATATGTGCTCAGTTTGAAAACCACTGACCTAAATTAATCTTCATTATAACCTTTTGGGGCTACTGTTACTATCCCTATTTTAACAGTAGAGGAAACTAAAGGTTATAGAGAAACTGCCTCCACACAGGCTTGGAGCTTAAACCTCTTCCATTAGCATCAAAAGTTCAACACCCCTCACCCCTCCTTCAATTTGATGTCTCTTTTAGCATCAGTCTTCCCTGGGCATGACAGGGACACTGAAGAGGAAACTTGAGCTCTGCCTGAAGGTCACTAAAATGGTGACCATAGGGTCATCTACTACTGTTACCCAAAGCAGATATCAAACCTATTATTAAATACTTCAAAGTCTGATTTTATCTTGGGTGAGGGGGATATTAGAACATTTTTATTTGGAAAAAGTCTTCATTGAGGAGATTATAATCATTTTAGGATGGTTAATCATTCAGTTATTAGACATAAAAAACTTGAATTTGAATGGAAAAGATTATTTTACCCCTGAGAATTGAACAAATATCAATTTTTCATTTCTCCCATGGATCGTCTTTCAAGGAACAACTCAAAATGCCTGTGGTACTTTTCATGGTCCACCTGATATCCATCTTTCTCTTCCTCTTTCTTAACAAAACCCTGCTTTTTTTCAATTACTTCTGTGTGGGCAGGTGTTTGGGGCATTACAAGCCTCAATCCCAGACATTAATCATGATTGATAGAGCCTTATCTACGAATTAGGGTGACCTGGGGAACTTAAACATGTCCAGCACCCAGGCCCCACCCTATTTTAATTAAATCATGATTTCTGATGCTTGGTGACCAATTGATTATAATGAGCAGTCAGCATTGTTTGTGCCAGTCATGGGGGCCATCTCCTTGCCAGTGATTGGGGCTGTGCCGTGATGCAATGTCAACCACGGGAAATTAAGAGAAATGTGGCAGAGAGTTTTTTGAAAGATTTTTCTCACTAGCATGGGTTTTTGAGACAGAGTCTCATTCCCTTGGCTAGAGTGCAGTGGTGTCATCACAGCTCACTGCAACCTCAGATCCCTGGGTCAAGTAATCCTCCTGCCTTAGCCTCTCGAACAGCTGGGACTACAGGCATGTGTCACTTCACCCAGCTAACGTTTTTCCGATTTTTTGTAGAGATGGGGGTCTTGCTATTGCCCAGGCTGATCTCGACCTCCTGACCTCAAACAATCCTCCCTCCTCGACCTCCCAAAGTGCTAGGATTATAGGTATGAGCCACCATGCTTGGCCTCACTGACGTTTTTCAAAAATAAGTTCACAAGAAGAAATTCTTTTCTTCCTTTGGATGATACTACACCTACATGTGGTATCCGCAACTGTCCCAGATGTCTTGAAACCATGAGGACAAACTGATGTGCTGTGGATGGCATAGACGAAGAAGGTCAAGAGTCTGCATTCTTGGCGATGTTGGCCTGGAGCCCCCTATCTTCAGATTTATTTCTATGTGTAGTTGTTAATACCCTTTGATTTTAAGGTATTTTCAATTTGTTTTTCTGTTACCTGCAGCCAGAAACATGCTTAACTTACCTCTTCTTCAGGTGCTCACTAACAGTACCAGTTCTGATTTCCTATACAGTTTTAATGAAAACCTAGGCTGAGGTAACTGATGTTAGAGAGCAACGAAGGTAGTTCTCAATTTGGGAGATGGAGGGCAATGGAGGAAACCTGTAATTAGAATCATCTCAGGAAATTTTATAAAACAGACAAATATCCCATCTCAGCTCTTTGAGAACAGAAGTATATTGGGATCATGGGGTTGGGAATTATATACAGAAGAACTGTGGAAATTTAATTTGAAAAACCTCCCTAGGTGATTTACGCACATCTCCCTACACTCACCATACACTGAGAAATACTAGTTTTGGAAATACTAATCATCTCCAAATTTTAACTCTCTAGATCACAAGAAATACCTAGAATATGTTATAGTCTAGAGATGCTTAGATTATGCTAAAATGACCCTTCCTTCCATCAATTTCCTTTACAGATCCATGATTTGATATTGTCTTCAATATTCACAAATCTCTATATTCTTGAATATAAAAGTATATTATGTACAATCTCCATAGCCAGGAAACTCTGGGATTCTTTAGAAGATTCAAACATGTCTTTACAAATTCAATGACCTTTCTGCTTACTGTGACACTCAGCAAGCCATATGTCCACAGCCCATGACCTGGTGGCAGAGTTACCACCGTGGCTGGGCTGGAACTCAGTTCTCACTGACTGTCTAAGCTACTTCTTCTTCCTCCAATAGAGGCAGGGCCACAATGATACTCCCTTGGCACAATGCTGTTCTTAATCTTTACAGTGTATTGCAGCTCAGCTAGGCTTTCATAAATATAGCAGTAAAGCTTTTCCCTCTGTAATGCTGTTAGGGGTTGCCATAGCTGGGTGTTTTGGTCACAAGATGTAGAATTCAGTGAAAGAGTTCTTCCAGCTCATATGTACAACCCTTCCTCTCATGTGTCTCTAGGGTTTCTGGCTGAGGACAGGTTTCCATGGCTATAAACCACTCCTTCCCTTGGACACGATGTTCTGGCTGGGTACTGGGAGTCATAATTTTCCCCTAAGAGCAAGTTCTCTTTCAAAGCTCTCATGGTTCTTGACCACAGTCTGGCTTAGGTTGGACCCTTTTGCCTCATTAGATTGGCTGGTATGTATGAACATCTGTGGTCTCTGTGGTGGACCTCCCCACTCCAGAAGGTTTTCAAACCCCCAGTACACATTAGTAGATGCAATCATCCAAATGACAGTAGATGCAAACGTAGGATGAGCGTGTTTAACTTGGCATACCCAAAGCCATTGCAGACCCTGTCCTGCCAAGATACCCGACACTCTATTACATTTGTAAAATTAGAATATTGTTTGTCCATTATACTGTTCAATGTTCCACATATAGACACTCAACATACATTTTTGTTAAAGCTAGGAATGTTTTTGTCCTCTTTCATTTAGCAAGGATTTTTTGGATGTCTGTCTGTCAGGTACTAGGGTATATGCTAATGATGTAAAAATGAATAAGCCATGGACCTTCCCTACAAAAGATTCAGACTGTAATTAGGGAGACAATTTAGAGTGCAGTTTGAGAAATGCTGTGATAGGGCACTTGAACTTGCATTTGCTATTATTGCTTGAAAACCAACTCTTTCACTGCCTCTTTTTTGGAAGCCTGCTATGGTTCACAGCTCAGCTCGATTGCTGTTTTCCTGAGCAGTACACAGGGTATAGCAGGCCACCGCTGCCCTCGCCCTCCACTGTATCCTTCTGTGTCACTGACCCCAGATTATGTCTTTTTGTTTTATTTTTCTCATAACACTTACCAATATCTGAAATTACCTTGTCTGTATATTTGTAATATAAGTTCTATAAGGGCACAAGCTGTCTTGTGCCCTAATGAATCCTCCGTGTTTATAAATGTTCTGAAAAAAATCATGAGTGAAATCATGCTGATGCACCTAGCTCCCCTTAGAGGAGTTAGAAGACTCTTTCTAAAGCTGGAGGTGCATGCACTGTATTTTCAACACTGAGGCAGGAAAAGAAAGGTCCAGGAGTGCATGCAGGTGGATAGGGGCATGTGCAATGTTCTCTGGGGAATTCGGGAGGCTCACAGGCACTGGGGCGTGCAGTGGCTAGTGAAGGGGATGGCTGGCCAGGCATCCAGCCAGTCACATCATCGAGGAGTACAGGCTTATGCATTAGCTGACAGCAGCTACATTTATACTTCAGTAAAACCAGAAGTTACTTTTCCAACCAGTGTTTGAAGTCTCTCGTTCTGGAATTGCTTTCTGGGCTGGTGTAGGAAGCAATAAATAGTGATTGGACTCTGAGGGCATTTTTGTCTCGCGTGCTGGTATCAAGGCTGCATCTGTGACGGTGCACTTCATCACTAGCTTGTTCTTTCCATGCTTCTCTTTCACTCTGCTTCGGGTCCACCCAGAAGCTTGGATACGGAGTTGTTACCACCTCTCACCATTCAACATTTTCAAAAAGGCACACTGCCTGAGTGCTTACTTTCTGGGGAGCAAGGCTGGGGAGAGAGGAGAGGAGTTTATTTTTTCTTGAGAAAATGAAAGCCACACCACCAACTATATTTTTCTCTGCCTTGTTCTTTTTCTATTTTAATAATCTTTCTGACCATCCTCAGAAGCATCCCCTTGAGCTCAAGGAACCCAGGGGCTATGCCCTATTCATCTTTGTTTCACCAACATCTAACAGTGCTTTGCAAACCAACACTCAAGGATGCGTAAATAAACATCATGCTTAGAGCTCAGTTTTGCTTTAGCCTGTGGCAGACTTCTGTACTTGTATTCTTCCAGATGTTGGCTGAATTGATTGGCTTTTGCTTGTGATAGCAGTTGTAGTTTTATTAGATCTGAGTGAACTGTCTCATCTCTAAAGTGAAATCTTAAAAAATGTTGCCATTTTATTTAGCTTTAGCTCTGCCCCAGTTTTTCTGTCATGAGCACAGGACAGTGAAAGTACCGTTGCCTTCAAAGACTGCTAGCCCTGGGGTTGCATCACGGTTCTGGCATATGCTCGTGATGGAAAATAGTGAATAATTGCCCTAATCTGAGCCTTACTTTCCTCCTCTATAAAATGGATACAATTAAGCTGTTTTATAGGATTGTCATGGCACTTAAAAGGAGATTATATATAAAGAACGCTTTGCACCCTGTCACGTGATAAGTATCCATGAATGCCAATTTCTAAACTCGAGTTTCCTCCATGAAACCAAGGTAAAACATCCCCTGTAAGTAGTGTGCCAAATAAAAAGGCTTTATCCTATGGATAATTCAATTTTGTGAATTTCTTGCTCTGTACTTGGAGTATTTTTACTAGACAGTCCCCAAAGCTACCTTGATTACTTTCTTGTTTCAGCATTTTGGTGAGATACGACCATGCAAAATGTTGGTGAGAAAAATGAGGCCAACAGAGAGCATAATGCCCGCTGAACCCTAAGGACCGAGTGGGAGTTATTGCTACCCAGTTGGTATTCCTACATTGTACATAAGCACCAGATAGAAGAACATGCATTTTGCTTAAGACTGCAGAAGTCACAGTGTTTGTTTAATGATTGCTGCAGCTTGCTTTATAATTATGATTGCATGGGCAATCCTGTACAATGCAGGGAACTTTCAGAAAGTAATGATAGTAATTTATGGCCATGTGGTTTTGTGTGGATGCTTAAGTTTTTGGTCTGTGGCCTGCCTGCATGCTCCATTGCCTGCTTGATGGACCCATTCCCCACCTGTGCTATTTTCCCCTGCTTGATGGAACACTGTAGAATGAATACTGAGTTTGTGTGATAGACAGAGGAAAGAGAATGTGTGTTGTGAAAGGGAGATTGACTCTGTAAGAAATTCCTTTCACTATATTCTTACAATGAAAACAATTTACTGTTTTCGTTTTTTTTTTTTTTTTAAAGATAATGGAATAAAAAGTCAGTGCAAGCTAGGCACCTTGGTAAATATCAAGAGTTTTAAATGAACTTAGAAAATTCCTGTGGGCTTCAGGTAAACTTCTGTGAATATTTCCTTTCAACTGTGTATTTTTAGATTATTGAAAACTAATTTAAGTAAATTTTCATGGTTTATGGTTACTTACAAGCATGTTTTATTCATGATGACAAGCTCCTTGAAAAAAACAAGGCACTGGAAGTCAAATTCATATTTGGGGGGAAAGACAGGAACGACAAAGGGAAAACAGTAATTGAGCATCCAGTTTCTATTGCTTTTGAAAATGTGCCACATCCTGAAAGAAAATTCTACCTATGTGTGCCACAGTCTCCAGAAGGAAAATGAAGATGTTGGTTAAATTCTTCAATAAGCCAGGCCCAAAGAATTTCCTTTGAAGTTGTTTTATATGCTTCTCCACTGAAAAACTTTAAGATAAGTTATAACTCTGCTTTGTGCTTGGAAAATAAATTCAGCACATTAATTGTATTTATGGGAGAAAGTAGTAAATGTCCCAAAATGAATACACAGCCATAATTTACTCAGAGGGAACTGCTACTGCCCATAAACTTCTCCTCCTCGCCTCTTCTGGTTTATGACATCAGCCAGCCTTGCAAATGAATCACTGCTCTGTGCACCATCAGATCCTTGTGCTATGTAAATTTCCACTGAATGCTTATCAAATAGGATTATTACGTATTGCATATTTTCTTTGCTAATTTTCCAGGAGATTAAATACAGACTATATTCTGTAGGAGAGGCCTCAGTTGTCTGAGGTGCATATCCATTTGGATTCAGAAATATTTGGACACCACTGGCAGAATAATGGGATGGCTGACAAGGGTCTCTGCATCAGAAATTGAGGGGCCTTATAGGAAAAGTGAACTTATAGGAGAGAGAATTGAGTACACAGGCTTGAGTACACATGGCTACACATGTAGCCATGTCTTTGCCATCAGATGAGAGAGGTGACTGATGTGGTATAGTGTGTGTAATGCTAGCCCAATAATCAGGTACCCACAATTGATTTCTAGAGGGAAAATGGCATATGAGTGAAACAAAAAACCTATATTTATACATAAAATCTCTGCTATGTTAAGAGCAAAAGGCAGCTTTTCTTTGGGGTTAGGATAATAGACATAACAGTACAGGTAGAGGGAGGCAAACTCTTCACTTTGGTGTAGGGAGCTTCTTCGCTTGGGTGAACTGAAGTCCCAGATAACTCAGGTGAGGTACAGTGAAAACTCCCACACAATACTGGTGGCAGAGGCCCTCGGCCACGTCGTATAGTATTGGGAGGAAACCCAGGGCTTGAGGGGATGAGGGGAATCACAGCCTTTGCAGATTGATGTCAGGGCCTTCCACCTTCCCGTAGGGCAGGTTGGGTTACTTCATGTAACACTGGGATCAGCTGAGGCCTCAGGAATTAGTGGCTGCTGACAGAAGGGGCTGTAAGCCACCTGTGCTGTCCTTAGAGATTTGGAAGTAGGGCAGGTGACTATGAAAACTGAAAGGTATCCTCACGAGTCTAAGGAATAAAAACCAGAATAATGCTGTTTATTACTAATCTTGACCCTCCATTCCTGCCTCCAGGCTGGTGTGGCCTGAGAAAATGGGGATAACTCCCTTGTATTCTTCAAAGTAATTGACTTTCCTTTTTATTCAATTTATACTTATTTTCAGTATAGCTGTATTAGTAGGTTAAAAAAAAATCACCAAACCATTGTAAAGCCTTTTCTTTCCCATTTTGGGGGAAATATTTTCTGTGACTTGACTATGTACTACCAAATATTGCACGTGGTTTTCCAAAAAAGAAATCATTTGATCTAAACATATTTTATATGATCTCCTAAATTTGCATTGATTTTTTCTTTTTCTTTTTTCTTTTCATTTCTTTTTTTTTTTTTTTGAGACAAGAGTCTTGCTAGACTCACCAGGCTAGAGCACTGTGGCGTCAGACTAGCTCACTGAAACCTCAAACTCCTGGGCTCAAGCAATCCTCCTGCCTCAGCCTCCCAAGAAGCTGGGACTATAGGCACAATGCCATGCCCAGCTAATTTTTCTATTTTTCGTAGAGATGGGGCTCATTCTTGCTCAGGATGGTCTTGAACACCTGAGCTCAAATGATCCTCCCACCTGAGCCTCCCAGAGTGCTAGGATTACAGGCATGAGCCACCATGCGTGGCCAAATTTGCATTGATTCTGTCTTCTAGATCAAACGTGTTCACTTTCCTAATGCCTCCTGTGCCACCAGACCTAGAAGACATGGTACGAAATAATCATGTGAGTTTTCATATTCAAAGATGAAATAACAACTAATAAAAAATGAAACACCACAAATAAAGAAAATGATAAATGACAAAAATCCTGTTCACACATACTTGAAGAGAGTGGAGGATATAATAACAACACCAACATATTCAAAATGCTTTTCAAGCTTTACCTCTGATTTCTTATGTCATACTGTTTGATTCCCATGAAATCATCCTAACTTTTCTGACATAAGAATGTCAATCAAAGTGGCTTTTTTGTTTGCTTATTTTTTTTTTTTTTGGTGTCTCCTACTCATTATTTGCATCTAGAGACTCAAAGGGATATTTCTCTCTAACCCAAATCCTATTTTTAAATACACAAAATGTTGTCATAAATGCTTGAACATTTTCCAAATAAATTTCAATAAATTAAAAAGCAGAATCTATGTAAACTGTTCTATAAAAATTAAATTTAAAAATATTAGCAAAGGAAACAAGCACACAAACATGCTGTAAGTTATCACCACTAGCAAGTCCTTTTCCCGTGAACACAGTCCTTTAATAATTTAAAAATGAGGAAAGCATAAACCTGTGGGAAGAGGTTACAGAGAATGTGCAGAGATTTGAGTCTTAAATGCCCATATTAAGAAAGTGAATGAAATATGTTCAACTCAAGAAATTATTACAGTAAAATTCAAGGAAAGAAGAAGGAAATTATTAAACATAACTTAAAATTAAAGAGATAGAAGACTTTCAAAAATGTTAAAAATCAGAACCTGGTACTTTAAAAATAATATCAATATTGAAAAATAATTCAATAAGATTGAATTCAAGTTACCATACCAAACAAATATTTTCCATTTTTCCCAAAAAAATTACAAAAAAAGAATTCTAAAAAATCCATATAAGCATAGAAAAACAAGAGCATTTCATATGCAAGCTATAAATTTCTGAAAGCAAAAAAATGAAATCATATCTATGGATAAAAATATATAAGATGAAAGTAAGCCAAAAACACATAGAATATTTTTATGAGAATAGAATATGTAGCTATATAATAGCTACAACATGAATAAATGAATATAAAAATAGGCAGGACATGGGAAAATTTTTTAAGGATAATTAATTAGAAATCTTCATTTGGAAATTTTTATTTTATTTTTTATTTCAGAATATTATAGGGGTATATCACATTTCCCCCCACTGCTCCAGCTTTTCTAGGCAGAAGTTGAAAGCAGCATTTAACCACTAAATCCAAGGAAATGGTCTGTGACGTTAAAATGTAGGACATTACAATAGGTAGTTACCGAGTCTGAAGAGATTCAAAAAGCCTCTCTAACCAGAGGACTGGCATACCCTGCCACCCACCCCAGTCAAGCCCTTACTCATAGCATGGAAAGTGGACTGTAGTAACACACTCACAAACAGTAATTTTCAAATACGGAATCAAACATTTGCAGAAAAGTGACAGTATGGAGGAAGCATCATATTCAATCAAAGAAAATACAGTTAAAGCAAGTAAACAATAAATATATGAATATTGTTAAAACATTTTCATTAAACAGACCAAATTAAACCTTTGGTTTTGAATAAAATTAAGTCAATTCTAACAAGAGAAAAAGAGCTAAAAAGTAAAATAGTTATATGGAAGACTGAGATGAGGCATTCTTCATAAAACAAAAAGGCCATGAAATCAAATGTATGAGAGAAAGATTAAGAGACATGAGGAATGGATTCAGAAGTTTCAACAGCCATATAGTAAAACCTTCACAGGGAGTTGGAAGAACTGATGAAACAATCAAAAAAATAATAGGACAAAAAAAAAGAGCTGAAGAAAGAAATTAGTGAAGCACCGTCTTTAACCTTAAGATCCTCAATAGTCTTCAAGAAGAACAACAGAGTGAAGGTACATTCCAACAAATAGAAATTCACAAAACGTATTACCCTTACTTCTTTTTTGAAATAATTAAAGAATATATGCAGTAAATGTAATAATAAATCCAAGAAGGAGAAAGACTTCACATAAAATGTGATGAGAAATGAAATGTGTACAATTAATTCTAAATCTGAATACTCTCAATGCTTAGTATAAAAATAAAATAAGCATCCCAAACTCAGCTTGGGAAGCTTCAGCGTTTGGAGAGGAGGAAAGTGAAAGCATTGCAATTTCTCATTGTTTTGGTGAAGATATTAGGTTCTAAATATTATTAGACAAATAGTACACTTGATCCTTGAATAACATGAGTTTGACCTGCATCCACTTATATGTGGATTTTTTCAATAAACATATTGAAAAATTTTTTGGAGATTTACAACAATTTTAAAAAACTTAAACCACATAGCCAAGAAATACCAAAACAATTCTGTGTGTGTGTGTGTGTGTGTGTGTGTGTGTGTGTGTGTGTAAAACAGAAATCATTACCTTTAACTGAGACATTTTTATTATAAAAATTTAAAAATATATAGCATTAGGTTAAAAGTTGATAAGTAAGTAATGAGGAAGTTGGTATTGGACACTCAAAAGATAGATGGAGATTCATAGAATGCAGTCAGAAAACATTTGGCAAAACAGTTGTCTATAATAATTCAAATGGCAAAGTGCCCGCCAGGCCTGTAGCTTTATAGGAAGAGATTGGGAAAGAGACTGTTAGTAGTAGGGTGTGTTAGTTGCCCCTTGTAAGCTATTATAAGACAGAGATGAGGTCAGGCAAGAATCTACTGGTTTGGGAACAGAGATTTAAAAAACGAAGAAACTAAAACCAAGAGACCTAAAAATTTTGGGCCCTTTAGGGTTGGAAGAACCAACTGCTTTCCACCTTTTAAAAGACATTGAGCAAGATAAGCCCATTAAAACCTCACAGTAATAGATACTAAATCCTGTGACAAAGATCTAGATTAATGTAGTTTCCTTCCCTTCCAAACCTATTATTTCAGATGGCCTTAAGGGAGCTGCCATTTTGTTGAGAGCTTAAAAAAGAGGAAAGGAGATCAGATTTGTGAGTTAATGCCTGAGAAAATTTTGTATGTGGTTACAGGTACATAGAATTGACTGGAATCAACAATCCACAATTTTTGAGGGGATTGTAAAACAGCCTTCGGAATTCACACTTACATCAGCAAGAGGTGTGCAGTGATACCTATATAGCCTGTGTGGAGATCATATTCCACAATGTGCCCTCTATCCACGGAGGATAATGAACGATGAAGAACTGTATGTACAGTGGAGGGAGGGGTGATGCACAACAGTGGATAAGAGAAGAATCAGGTTCTAATCAAGGAAATACTCTGACTACCAGGGTATAGAATTTTCAAAATACCTGCGCAGCTGGCTTCCTTTGTTGCTAATGACTACAGCAAATCTCCCTTTTAACCATTTTTTAATGAGAATTTTTAGAGTTTTTTTTTTTTTTTGACTCAGTCTCACTTTGTCACCTGGGCTAGAGTGCCATGGCATCAGCCTAACTCATAGCAACCTCAAACTCCTGGACTCAAGCAGTCTTCCCACCTCAGACTTCCAGAGTGCTAGGATTATAGGCATGAGCCACCATGCCCAGTCTCAGAATTTTTAGTTTAGAATAGGATTGGTCAAAAAAGAAAAGGAAGACTCAAATGAGCAACTTAAAATTGGAAAATATCTAAATTTACTGAGGTGATTAAAAATTATTACAGAATTCTAAGTAGGACTTCATGCCAGAACTCTTGAAAATCTAAATAAAATGGATAATTTCCTAAGAAAATATAAATGACCAAAAATAATTCAAGAAGTGGTAGAATACCTGACTAAATCAATACCATTTAGAAATTTTTAAATGGTAGTCAAAGTTCTACTAATAACTGTATCAGTGCAAAATAAATTTCCTATCAAGATCTATCAAATTTTCAAGGAACACGTAATTTCTATTTTAGACTAAATGTTCCAGAGCATAGGAAAATACAGAAAACTTCCCAACGCAATAAGGTTTACATTACCCTAATTCCAAAGTCTAACAAAGAACTCATCCCTCCCCATGTACACACACAAATGCTGTGAGCCAACATTAATGATAAACAACACTGGAGAACTCTAAATATTAGCTGAGTTAGTATTAGCTAATTCAGAGTTATATTAAAGAAAAATTGAACATATCCAATTCACCTGTATTTTAGAAATGCAAGGACAGTACATCATTAGAAAATGTGTTAGCTTTTTCTCCTGAAAGATTACTGAAGGAAAATAAATATCATTATTCTGCTATACGACAAATGAAATTAACTTCTATTCCAGATAAAAAAACAACAAAAAAATATCAATACTCTGGGAATAGAAAGAAATATTCTTGATCTGATATAGAGTATATATCTATCAGCAATCCAAACTAAACAAATTTAATAATGCCATGGTAGAAGTTGTCCCACAAAAGTTAGAAACAAGACAACGATGCCTGATATTACTGCTAAGATTTGACATTATGTTACAGGTTCTAACTGATGCAAAAATAAAAAGTAAATTTTTGATACTGAAAAGAAAGAAAAAAACTGTCACTATTCATAGTAATTATGATCATCGGATTAGAGAATTCAAGAGAATTGACTGATAAACCTTAGATTTCATAAAAAAATTCAGTAAGTTTGCCAGATCAATTTATAAAAATCATTTATTTGCCTATATACCAGTGATAACAGTTTAAAGCTATAAGAAATTAAAATACTGTTAAGAGCAGCAAAATAACAATAAAAATTCTAAATTACCAACAAATAAACCTTATAAAATATATATAAGTATAATACTAAAAAATGAGCCTTTACTGAGATCTGTAAGAGAAAATGTGAATTAATGAATAACATACAAGTAGAAAAATTAAAATAATATTGCAGAATTTTGAAAGGATATGCAAAACTAGAGTCTTTCTCATCCTAATAACAAGAAGAAGCAAGAAAATCTACAAAATTGTAATTTTTCTCAAAGCCATAAAAAGTTCGGGAATGAAACCCAGATGAGGTTTCAGGACAGCTAATAAGCCAGAAATCCAAGGAAACAAGGGCAACTCCAAAGAATGTCGAGATGTTACTACTGTCTCATTTGAGAACAGAAGTAAAATAGGTCCACCATAGGAAAGATGCTTTCAGCTAAACTTTTTTAAAAGGTTTCCCAAAGGCATAAATTTGCACACACTGGAAGGCTTTTCTCTGCAAATTCCACTGGGTGTTCATGTGAACAGTGGTCACAGGGCCAAAGACTAGAGAAAGCTTTCATTAGAAGGCAGGTTTGTAAAAAGGGAGTGGCTGCTCTGTGAGAAAAGTGTGAAGCATTTCATTGACCTTCTCTCCTAGGGAACAAAAGCCCTAAACCCCTGGAGAAGGGTGGCAAACAGAGATGACACAGGCACAGGTGAAATTGCACTGTTGTTCAGGATGGGAGAAAAACCCTCTGTCTTTGAGGGAGGGGCATGAAAATGCCTTGGGCCCAGAGGAGTAGAAATTTCCCACCACTAGGGGAAGAACAGGATCTCTTAAAGCCTCACCCTTAAGACCCAGAGATATAAGTCAGAAAAAAAGACAAAAACAATTATAAAAAGAGAAGATCGGAACATACAGAGACACCAAGGATATGCCTGCACAAAAGAAAGGCCATGTCATGACACAGTGAGAAGACGGTCGTCTGCATGCCAAGGAGAGAGACCTTGGAGGAAACCAACCGTGCCCACACCTTGGTCTTGACTTCTAGCCTTCAAAACTGTGAGAAAGTAAATTTCTCTTGTGTAAGCCATCTAGTCTATGGTATTTCGTTATGGCAGCCCTAGCAAACTATTATAATTCACAACTCAAAATATATCATAGACCTGGATATAAAGCCTACACTATAAAACTTCTAAAAGAAAATACAGGAGAAAATCTTTATGACCCTGGGTTAGACAAAGATTTCTTAAATAAGACACAAAAAGCATGTTTCATAAAAGAACAAACTGATAAATTGGACTTAATCAAAATTAAGACCCTCCGGGGTCTTTGATAGATACTGTTAAGAAAGTGCAAAGGTAAGCCACAGACTGGGAGAAAATATACGTATCTGATAGGGAGCTTGTGTCTAGAAACCAGAAATAACTTTCAAAACACAATAATAAAACAAGCCAATAAGAAATTGACACATGATTTGAACAGATACTTCACCCAAGAAGATATATGAATGGCAGAAAAAAACACATAAGAATATGCTTAACATCGTTAGTCACAAGAGAAATGCAAATTAAAACCACAATGTCATATATCACTACAGTTACTAGAATGACTAAAGAAACAAAACAATCAAAACCCAACTGCAAGTGCTGGTGAGGACACAGAGCCACTGGGACTTCCATATGCTGCTGGTGAGAATGTAAAATAGTGAGTCCTTTGAAAAAAAGGTTAGCAGTTTTTAAAGAACGTTAATCATACATGTACCATATGATTTAGCATTCCCACTTCTAGATGCATACCTAAAATAAATAAAAATGTATGTTTCCACAAAAATTGATAATGAATATTTTAGCAGTTTTGTTTATAATCACTCAAGCTGAATACTACCTAAATGTCCTTTAACTGGTAAACGGTAAAACAAACTGGTACATCTATATGATAGAAAACTATTCTGCCAGGAAAAGGAACAATGTACTAGTACCTTTGACTACATGAGACGAATTTCAAATACCTTATGCTAAATGAAAGGTGGCAGACTCACAGCCTACACAGTATATGATTCCATTATTCGACTTTATGGAAAGAGGCAAAACCATAGGAACAGAAAAAAGATCAGTTGTTGTCAGAATCAGGGTACTCGGGGCAAGGGTTGACTACAAAAAGGCATGAGGGAATTTTTTTGGGTGAGAGACCATTCCAAATGCTGATTGTAGTAGTGGTAGCAGGGTAGCATGCATTTGTGAAAACTTGTGTACTAGAAAGTGTAAATTTTACTTCCTGTAAATAACACCTCAATAAGCCTGGCCTCAAAAGACAGGATTTGAAGAAAGAACAGGTCAATGTTTAGATTAGCTTGGAGAGGGAAAAGTTTTCCTAAGCAAGACACAAAGATAGCAGTCATAGAGCAAAAGCCCAGATTTAGATACATCAAATTTCTGTATAATAAAATAAACTAAATATAAGTTTAAAATGTTTTACCATATTGGAAAAGTATCCAAAACATATTTAATAGACAACAGGTTACTATCCAGTATATCTACACTATCTCTACAAAACAATAAGAAAAATACAAATTATTCAGTTGAAAAACTGTCTACAAATGCATAATAAATTTCAGTTCACCAAAGTATAATATAATGAAAACTAGCTAATGCATATTGTTAATCATGGAAAAAGTAAGTTAGAAAATGAGATATTTTCATTTTGGCATGAGCTGTTGAGGTTTCAGGGCAAGTGGGCTCTCTCACATACTCTGGGAGGAGTGCAAAGCGGCAGAATAGATGGGAAAGCAATTTTACAGCACCTGTCAAAAGTTTAGCATTAACTCGACAAGTCCACTACTGAAATAATACCTTATAGATGTGTTTTAAAAAAATATTGCACTATATATTTAATAATAAAACTTTTGAAAATGGCCTAAATAACTGTCAACAGGGAAAAATGTTAAATAAATAATAATGTAAAACTCTTCTATATAGCCAATTAAAAGATAGGATAAAGCTATATGTATTTATATTGAAATCTCTGCAAGTCATATTATTAAGGGAAGGATAAACTATATTTTAGTATATAGACTCTCATTCATGTAAAAAAACTGTAAAAATGTGTGCGTGTATGTGTGCATTACCATATAAATAAAATAATGCTTGTCAATTTAGAGTTTATGTCTATTTGTTGGGGTGGGAAGAATGAATAGGAATGTTGAGGTTTTTTTCCTGTAAATTTCTCTATTGCTTCAATTGTTACATTGAAAAAAATACTTATAAATTACTTATGCAATTTGATAAAAAGAAACAGAAAATGGGGGAAATGAGTTATAAAATATATAGTGTGCTATACTGCATAATGCTATTACTGCATAATTTTGAAATGCTTTGTTTAAAAATTTATAATTGTTCAAATGTTTTGATCTGGTAGAGTTTGAGTTGTGATCACTACTGAAAGCATCGCAACTTATTACTGGCAATATCTGCTTCCAGTGCGCCGTTATTTACAATTTTGTGTAGGAAACAGTTTGTCTCTACAGAAGTTATTTCTGCTTCCTCCTCTGGGGACTTTTTACTAGGCAATGCAGACATTCGCACTGGGATATGTGATAAATCTAATATTATGTAGCCAGTTCCTGATAATGCCTGAATTACTAGAGGGAAAATTCAAAGCCAGATTTGAGCATGTGTGTTTTCTTTTTCCATCAGCTTGAAACTGAGAAGCGAATATGACATGCTCACATATAATAACTCTTTACGGTATAGACAGCCTGTCACGTAGGATTTGAAGCATTTTGCATCTCAGTATTTTGCTTCTTTAGTGTCAGTCCCTGAGCAGTTCAGACTTCCATCTGATGGGAGAATTTCACTATTAATCTCAATCACCTCCTTATTCTGCCCAGAAATGTTCCACCGTCAATCAGTCATTATGTCTCCTTATTTTCTTGAAGGATGGTGTTATTAAACAACTTGCCTTAGGCCACAAAGATAGCAGTTGTAAAGCCTAGACAGAAATACCAATTCCTAGCTAAGTACTTGTATCAACAAGTCTTGCTACCTCAAAAGAAATTTTTTCTTTTGCAGATCTAAGTTCAAAATTGCTACTGAGAAAGTATGGATATGTCTTTCAATTCCAGAGAAAGTTCTTGCCTGCCTGTTATAAGAGGACTATTGAGGGTTAAAGGAATCAAGGGGTCAAAGGAGTCATTTAAGGGGTCAAAGAAACTAGGTACTGAACTCTGAATATTGAATTCAAGGGTGGTAGTTACCAGAGCTGTTCGCAAATATTCTAGTTCTCTTCCGTTCCAAGCTCATGAAAGGGTGGAATGATGCCACTCAATTGCAGTTATATGTCGCTAAATGATTTGCTTTAGCCTCTGACATGTGAAGAGAGTGACGTATATCACTTCCAGGGAACAGCTTGAAGGGCCAGTGTATGCTTTGCTATACCTCATCACCCGTTAGAGTGACAGGCACTGTTTATTAGAGTGGCTGCCCCATCAGCCCAAGTCCTACAGTCAGAACAACATGAGGCAGAACCACATGTGTGATGACATGTGACATGGGTGAGGAAAAATTCCCACGCACCTGTGCTGTTGTAAGCTATTGAAATTTTGGGGTTGTTTATAACCAGAGCATGTGCTAGCCATCGTACCTATCAATAATAACGTTTTCCTAATAACATCATTTTTCCCTAGTCCAAACTCTCAATGTTTCATAATGGACATTCTAAGCTAAAAAATATACCACTGCCCTTAATAATTTTTATTTTATATATTAGTATCATAGAATGTTGGTGTTTTTAAAATATGTGTGCTTAGAATCTTCTGTTTAAGGTGACATTTAGCATTTTAGTTTCCTGATTATATTTAAGTGCTATCACTAGGGATTTTCATATTAAGAAATAAAACTAGTTATTTTATTGGCATATATTTCTTTTGAAGGTTAAATGTGTGACCTTTTATTTTTTATGCACTCCTGGGAAAGCTAACTAAGAATCACTGTAGGCTTCATCCTTGTTATACTTGAACTTGGAGTTCTAATTTTTCCATAATATCATGTTTGCTATTACTAATGGTAATAACTCTCATTCATTGAATGACTGTGTTCCAAACTTAATCCTTGGTTCTTGGCATATGTTATTGTATTCAATCCTCATAATAACTATGTAAGGCGGATGGAAAACTGAGGCTCAGAGAGCTTAAGTAATGCAGTGTCTAGGGTGTTAGGAAGAGACACTCATCTAAAAAACTGAGAAGGAGCATTTGGTTAAGAGAGACAACCAAGAGACTGTTGTCCTGGAATCCAACTGAAAGAAGGCATTTTAGGAAGTTCTCAATTTTGCAAATTGTTGCTCATAGTTGCAAAATAATGAGGACTAAAAATTAACCAAATGGCAACATAGGAGCCATTGTGACCTTGACGAGAGAAGCCTTGGGGAAGGGTGGGACAAATCTGCCTGGGGTAGATTAAGAGGAAATAAAAGGGATTTGAATTGGAGATAGCAAATACAGACAACTCTTTCAAGGAGTTTTGCTATAACCAATAATAGAGAAATAGGACAGTAGCTGGAGAGAGAAGTGATGCAGTGAGTGCTATTTATTTATTTATTTTAATTTAACACGGGAGAGATAATAGCATGAGTGTATTCTTAGGAATGATCCAGAAGAGAAGGGAAGAAAAATTGCTAATGTGGGTGACAGGAGGAGACAATTGCTAGAGCAATGTCCTTGAGCAGGTGAGAGGAGGTGGCTTCTAGTGCACAACCAGAGGGCTTGAAGAGCTCATCCACTTAACTGTTGGGGAAGCTGAGTGTGTGCTCACAGATACTCCTGTGAATTAAAATAAAATCTTAAGGCCCCCAGCCAACTGAATGGACTTCCTCTTGGCCAAAAGGACCCCAGAAAAACCTTAAAGTTGAGTTGCTGGCCATAAGACGAAGGGAGGTCAAACACACCTCGTCATGCCCCTTCCGTTCTAGAGTCATTCTTTGTTACAATAAGATACTAAATCATTAACAGGGCTGAGGCCATGCAAAGCAAAGCTTAAACCAAACCTGCTGGCCATCGATGCACTTAACAGATCACCTGAGTGATCAAACCTGAGTGATCTGACCAAACCAATGTAAGTCTTCCACATATTGGCCTATAATCTTACATGTAATTTCTGTCTCCAAGAATGTATAAAACCAAACTGTAACCCAAATACTGTGGGAATATTTTCTCAGAATCTCTTGAAAACATGTGCTCTAGGCCGTCAGTCACATACATTAGGCTTCGAATAAACCTCTTTAAATTATTTTACAGAGTTTAAGTTTTTTTCTCTCTATAGGTGTGGAAAAGGGCAAGGGGGATCTGAGTAGTTCCATTTTTTCATCAAAGTAGAAAGCAAGGTCCATTGAGAGAGAAAATGGGAAGTAAAGTATTAGAGGTTTGAGAAGAGAAGACATGGGCACATCATCTCTGAGAGGGAGAAATGGAACAGATGTGGGCAGAGGAGAGCAGCCATTAGTGTGTGATGCATTTGGCCCCATCAACAAGGGCCAAAGAGAACACCTACCCTTTCTCCAAATGTTGAGCTTCAAGGACTAGGGAGGAATAATAGCCTTCACTTGTTAGAGCCACAGGGAATATGATGTCTTCTGAAGGGATCCAGGGTTCAATTAGAGATAGAAGATAAGGAACACAGTCAGAGATGAGGTTTAGGATAGATTTTTCTGATGGCCTTTTGTGAATTCTAGAAATCAGAGTATAAGAGTTTCAGGTCCTGGGGCAGGATGGGAGAGGGAAACAGAATGCAGGACTGCTTGGAATTAGAGTCTGACCTAAATGGAAATGAGAGTATAATACCATTGGACTTGGTAGGCATACTGGGGGGTAGAGAGGGCTCGGGGATGAACAGTGCAATTCAGGACATGTTGGGCTTCCTCTTGACCCTAGAGCAGGAGAGTGGGAGGTCTTAGAACGTGTGTTCTTAGTGTGTGGCACTCAGGACTTCCACTGGTGTACGGACCTCGTGCTTGGCCATCGTTAAGAGGAAAACCCAAATGCCTAAGTGTGTGAAAAAATGTTCAACTTCACTTAACTTTACACTTGAGAGATATTAAATCATAGCAATGAATTCCCTCTTTATTCCTTTGGATTTATAAAAATTAGAAGTTGGATGATATTGGATATTTAAGAAAATGGGAAGAAATGGGACATTTCATGCTCCCGTGGTAAGATGGTAAACTGTTGCAGCCATTCTAAAGAACAATCTGGCAGTAATTAGAAAAATTAATATGCTTATACCCTACTCAAGCAATCCTATTCCAGGGCATATCTGTCAGGGGAAAATTTGAGCTGGTCCATGAAGGGACATATAAGGAGACGTTCACTACAGCAAAAGTTTGGAGACAACCGAGACATAGTAGGAGTATGGATTATAAAAATGTAGTGCAACTCATGGCTGTATCAGAAGAAATGAGCAACATTTAGACACGGTATACAGATATGTTTTCAAGGTGCAGTGTCAAGTGTAAAAAAAATCAAATTGAGATTTAGACTGCAATTTTGCTTCTGTAAATTAAGTGTCACTCATAAGAGTACTAGATATTTCAGGAATACAAATAAGGATATGAATTAAATATATTACAATGAGTTACCAAGAAAGAGAATGGGCTTGGAGGTAGGAAGGAAAAGTAAAAAATGCACATTAAAATAAGGCAGGAGAAGGGCTTATAAAGTTGCTAACCAGGAAAGAAGGATTCTGATGAACTCAACTCTGTATACCTACAGTTTTAAAAAGAAAAAATTAATTTCTTTATGATTCACTTTTTGTTTATTAAACTAGTTTTAGATATGGCATTTTGTTAGCCAATAACTTAATTTAATAGATTTAAATAAAGAAAAAAAAATAAGCTGGTTGAACCTAAGCATTTCTTACTACCTCCCTACTTCCCCCTAAATTACTTTTGTATTAAGTGTTTACATCAGCATCATAAATGCATAAGCAATTACTTTCTACAAGTTGGTGAGCAATTCAAGAATGAGGGCAATGTTAATCATCAGTGGCTCTCCAGTGCTAACAAAGACAGGTCCTTAATAAGTGTTTGCTTATCAAAATAAATTTTAAGCATTGAGGAAATAATAGTCAAAGCAATATTTTCCAAATAGCAGAGAATTAAATCCCTTGTATTACAGAGGCTGCTAAGGTAGCATGAGCCAATCCCTGAGTCGTACGGTTATTGGCTTCTTGTGTAAGAGGAGTGTGTCCCAAGGAGCTCTATCTCTAGTCAATATTGCAGTCGTACACCTACAATGAGAACTATTGCAAGACTTGAGTAGATTCTGTTTAGTAATTCAGTGTTTGATCTCTCTATCATGATAAATGAAATGTTCGTCCAATTGCCAGATCTGAAAGCTTTGTTTGTAAGGACTGTTTAAGACTCAAAATGTTTTTAGATAACACATTTTATATGGCATTGTGATATGTTGACATAATGATTTCTTTTTAAGACTAGGACTCTGCAGTGTCCACTTTACTATACAGCAACAACAACAACAGATTTTATGGCTTTGCATCTTATTCTAATCTGTAAATTTTCCATTGGCTATGTCCAAAAGTTATAAACTACTGACCCTTCCTGCATACTCAGTGTCTATCCCACATGCAGAGAATGTCACAGACAAGGGAGGAGTCTGAGGAAGGACTGAGAAGCCAGGACAGATCAGATACAGACCAGGCTGGAGAATCACTGAAGGCCAGAAAAGCTGAAATCATTCTTCCTTTTGAGAGAGACTTCCAATTTCAGCAGAGATAAGATAAACCACCAAAAAAAAAAAAAAAAGAAAAAACAAACCCAACAATTTGCCCTTGACTACAAAAGCGGAGTTTTGGCCAGCTGGTCCCTCAGCCCAAACACGCCTTAGAGCAAGCCATTTCATGCACCAAGATTTTAGGTGACACTAGAAATGAAGATTAATTTAAGCTACTCATAGACTGCAAAATTTTGCAATTTGAATATATTATACTTAATATACCACCCTCTTATTATTGAACTTTAAGTGATTTCCATTATAAACAGTGCTACAATAATTATTTTTAATACACATTTTTCTTTAGATATCTTATGACTTCTTTTGGGTAAATTTCTTTGAGTGAAATTATTGATTTCAACAGTAGGAAATGTTAAAGGTTCTATGTATATATTACAAATTATTTTCAAGAAAAAATGTTTCAATTTATCTTTTCATAATAGTTCATAAGACAATTATTCTCAATGATAATTCAAGCAACTTATATCTTTTTAAAAATATTTGTTAATTTGGAAAAATATTGACAGATTCTTTACATTTTTATTTGAAATATGTGCAGTTGACTGATTTTTAAATGCTTTGGGGATGCATGTTTCTTCAAATCCTTTGCCTTGTTTATATATTTTGTTTTCTTTTTAATATTATTAATATTTTGCCATTTTAATAGCTGTGTTTATATTTTTATTTATTCTTACTAAATATTTGGCAAATAGTGGGGTTATTATTTTTCCTTTATCTTATTCATGATAGTTCTGTGAATGAATTTATTTTATTGTATCTTTTACATGTATAACAATTCAATTAATATAGAAATCTCTGTCCCTAGCCCACATACTTCCATGCCACTAACTCAAAAGATAACCATTAAGAGTTTGTTGTTTCAGGTCGGGCGCGGTGGCCCAGCCTGAGCAAGAGCGAGACCCCGTCTCTACTAAAAATAGAAAGAAATTAATTGGACAACTAAAAATATACAGAAAAAACTAGCCGGGCATGGTGGCGCATGCCTGTAGTCCCAGCTACTGGGGAGGCTGAGGCAGGAGGATC
>CAUYSK010093380.1:0-37060 GCA_963575035.1 Avahi laniger
TGCATGCTCTTGAAATCAAATCAAAGTGGATCACAGACCTAAATGTAAAACACAAAACTATAAGACACATAGAAGATAAAATAGGAGAATATCTAGATGATCTTGGGTTTGGAAATGACTTTTTAGGTACATCAAAGATATAATGCATAAAATAAAAAATTGATAAGCTGAACTTACTAAAATTAAAAATTTCTGGTCTATAAAAGACACTATTAAGAGAATATAAACACCACAGACTGGAAGAAAATATTTGAAAAATACATATCAGATAAAGGGCTATTTTCAAAAATATACAATGAACTCTTAAAATAAAAACATGAACAACCCAATTAAAGAGTGGGCCAAAGACTTTAACAAATAACTCACCAAAGAAGACACAGGGATGGTAAATAAGAATATGAAAAAAAGCTCTGCATTATACATTATCAGGGAAATGCAAATTTAAAAAAGAATGAGCTAATACTGTGTACCTATTAAAAGGGACAAAATCTAGGACAAGCCAAACACTACCAAATGCCAAGCTGACAACACTAAATGCTGATGAGGTTGTGGAGCAACAGGAACTCATTTATTGTTAGTTGGAATACAAAATGGCACAGCCACTTTGGAAGACAGTTTGGTGGTTTCTTATGAAACTGCAGACACTCTTACCATATGATCTAGCAATCACGCTGCTTAAAAACACCCAAAGAAATTGAAACCCTATGCCCACACAAAAAACTACACATAGATGTTTATAGAAGCTTTATTAATAATTTCTAAAACTTGGAAGCAATTGAAATGCTTTTTCAGCAGGTGAATGGATTAATCAACTGCACTATATGTAAGCAGTGAAATATTATCCAAAACTAAGAAGAAATGAGCTATAAAGCCAAGAAAATACATGAAATAAATGTGTATTAGTAAATAAATGCAGCCAGTTTGAAAAGGCTAAAAATTGTAGAATTTCAACTACTTTTATGTTACATTCCAGAAAAGACAAAATGGTAAAGAGAGTAAAATGATCAGGGATGCCAAGGGTTGAGTTGGGGGAGGGAAGAATAGTCACAGCACAGAAAATTTTTAAGACAGTGAAACTGCTCAGATTGTGGATACATGTTATTATTCGTTTGTTCAAACTCATGGAATGTACAACACCAAGAATGAACTCTAATATACACTGTGGAGTCTGGGTGATAATGTGTGTAAACGTAGGTTCATCAGTTGTAACAAATGTGCTATTCTGGTGGAGCATGTTCATAATGGAGGAGGTTATAATGCATGGGGTCAGGGAGTGTACAGGAAATCTTTGCACCTTCCACTCAATTTTGCTGTAAACCTAAAACTTTTCTAGGAAAGTAAAGTCTGTTTAAAAAAGATGTGAAGATAGCAAACATATCCATTATCAGCACAAACCCATATTGTTTCAGAATTTTTACTTCTCATTACCATAATTTTTGACTATAGATGTATAGCAATTCTGGCTCCCAAAAAGGGGTACGTACCTTAGTTAATACAGCTATGTTTCCCTTAAATTGGCCAACCCTCAGGAAAGTTTGGATTACTCAAGTTTGTGATCTAATGATTTAAAAAAGAGGTTATTACTGGCTGGGGTTAGCCATTCTGACAAACATAATCAATTCAGGTTTGCTGCTATGCTGTGGTGACAGGTAAGACCACAGCTATTGTATTTTTTTCCAGTTCATCAGTACTTTCCAGTCCTGTCCCTATGGACACACTGCACTTGTACCTGTTGAACAAACTTGGAGAAGAAGGTACATTTACAACAAGCTGACTCTCATCCCTTTGATTATTAAGGGACATTTGTGCAAAGAATGTCTTTTAATGAGCATAACTATGAAAAAATATACTTTCTGTTTATTCTAAGAGATATGAATCTTCTCCAGATATCCTAGTCACCAACCTTTTAATCTTGAATTCCCAAACCCTAACCAGCCAGCCAGTCAATCCATTATTACTGTCCATTAGTCACTGCCCAAGACCTGTGTCTCTGGTCATATTTTGTTCCTGACAGTGGAAATCATATATTTTGCTCAAAGTTCTTCCCATAGGGAAGCTTACTTTTAACTCCGTTTTTCAAAATCAACCCTGAATAACACTTTTTCAGCAGCCATCTAATTCTAAATGATGCCAATTTGACATGGAGACTCAGCTGTAAACCAGGGCTGTCTCCTCCTTCTCCTCCTCCTCCTCCTCTTCCTCCTTCTCCTCTTTCTCCTCCTCCTCCTCTTCCTTCTCCTGCTTCTTCTTCTTTCTTCTTCTTCTTTCTTTTGCTAGTCATAGTGGACACCCCATGATGTCATACAAGTATTGTGGGGGGATGTAGTAGAACAGCAGAATTGGGTATTATGGTAGTCTGAGCCACCTGTTCATGTAATTTATTTGCATATTTTCAGACTTGTTTGTATCCGGCTTATATATACCATTTCTATTTAAAAAATGGAATACTGCTGTGTATGCTTTAGATAGCACTCAGTTTATGATTGTTAGCTAAGTTTAAAGAGATACTTATTCCACAGCCAGCACCATGATTCCTCAAATAGTCATTATATATTTTGAAAAAATTCTCTTCCACATTTTAAGACATGAACAACAATTAAAGGAATAGGAAAATTATCTGTATGTATTGTTTTCATATCAAACTCTGCCTACTGAGATCACATGGCTACTGATTAGATTCTCCAAACCTACACTTATGTTCCCGTGTAGATTTTACTATGGCCATGTTCCTATGAGTTTAAAAAAATAAAGAAAACCAGCAGACAAAAGCAATATCACTTCTGTTTTATAGATGGTTTTGTGTAATATACCAGTTTAAAGTTAATCACCTAACGGTTCCTTTGGTGATGTTTATCTTTTTATTTTTTAGCCATACATAGAGTAGATCTCAAGGTCACTGGTAAAAAGTGAAAAAAAATATATGTATAGTTGATAGAACATTGACCAACCATAAAAATGAATAGATCATAGATGACAGATAGACAGATCTATCTACAGAACTAACTCTTTTTATTGTGCTTCACTTTATTACTCTTCTCAGATATTGTGTTTTCTACAAATTGAAGATTTGTCGCAAACCTGCATTGAGCAATTCTATTAGTGTCATTTTTTCAACAGCATGTTCTCACTTCAGGTATCTGTGTAACATTTTGGTAACACTGACAATATTTCATACTCTTTAATTATTATTATATCTTTCATGGTGACCTGTGGTCAGTCATCTCTGATGTTACTATTGTAATTATTTTGAGGCATCATGAGCTGTATCCATATAAGACGATAAATATAGTGTGTGTGCTGGCTGCTCTGGTGACTGGCCATTCCACTCTTTCTCTCCTTTTCCTTCAGCCTCCCTATTTGGTGAGACACACAATATTGAAATTAGTCTAATTAATAATCTTGCAATGGCTTCTAAGTGTTTAAGTAAAAGTAAAAGTTGCACATCTCTCACTTGAAATCTAAAGCTAAAAATGATTATGCTTAGTAAGGAAGGCATGTCAAAAGCACACATGGGCTCAGTGCTAGGCCTCTTGCCCCGTGCAGTTAGCCTACTTGTGAATACAAAGGAAAAGTTCTTGAAGGAAATTGAAAGTGTTACTCCAGTAAACAGGACACATGAATGATAACAAAGTAAAATAGCCTGGAGAAAGTTTTCGCAGCCAGGATGACAGATCAAACTAGCCACTACATTCCCTTAAGTCAAAACCTAATCCAGAGAAAGGCGCTAAATATCTGCAATTCTACTAAGGCTGAGAGCTAGCAAGGAAGCTGCAGAAAAGTTTGAAGCTAGCAGTGGTTAGCATATGAGCTTTAGGGAAAGAAGCCATGTCAATCACATAAAAGTACAAGTAGAAACTGCAAGTTTTAATAGAGAAGCTGCAACAAGCTATCCAGAAGATCTACCTAAGAAAATTGACAAAGATGGCTACACTTAACATAAGATTTTCAATGTAGACAAAACAACCTTCCATTGGAAAATGATGCCATCTACGACATTCACAGCTAAAGAAGAAATATTAATGCTGACTTCAAAGTTTCAAAAGACAGACTGAGTCTCTTGCTAGGGTCTAATGCAGCTGGTTACTTTAAGTTGAAGCCAACGTTCATTTACTTTTCCAAAAATCCTAGGGTCCTTAAAAATTACGTTAAATCTACTCTGTGCAGTATAAAGGGAAAAACAAAGCCTGCATGACAGCACATTTGTTTACAGAATGGTTTACTCAATATTTTAAGCCTACTGCTGAGACCTACCGCTTTGGAAAAACAAAACAAAAAAATTTCTTGTTTTGGAGAGACTGTTGAGGATTAAAAACATCCTGTTAAATTCAGAGCAGGAGTTTTAAATGCCTCAATTGTAAAAATATATATGACATTTAAGAAGGTAGGTAAAAGGAGGGGACACAGAGAACATTGTACTCATGAGATTTCCTGTGATAATGGTTGCATCGGAAAAGTTGTACTTCCAGAGTATCTGAATTAATTCAATCCTCATATTCCCTGCCATGAAATTAAAAACTATATCTACTGCTATTTTTCAAATGTTTTGCTGAGTGATCTATACCAAAGATGCTAAAATACATAGGTAATGTCTAGATTCCAATTTATAATGACCTACATCGGAACTCAAATTTTACTCTGTATAGTTTGCAAAATTATTCTTGTAATTTAATATTGCTTCCCTACTTGTTTAGATCCTACAACATTTACTTAGAAGAAAATGCATGTTTATTTTTCACACTTTTTTCTCAGTAAAATACCAGCAAATATTAAAATACATATAGGAACAGTATGATTTTTTCCATATATAAATAGCTTATACATTCAGATGTGATCTGAATGTTGTGCTCTCCATCCCTCAGATTTACATGTTGAAACCTAATCCTTAATGTAATAGTATTAGTAGGGGTTGGGCTTTAAGAGGTGTTAGATTATGAGGGTGGACTTAGTGCCCTTACGAGGGGGAGGGGCTGAAAACCAGAGTTCTTCCCTTCCATTATCTGAGAAACATAGCAAGAGAGTTCCCTCTATAACCCAGATTGTGGGCCCTCATCATGCACCAAATTTGCTTTGATCTTGACATTTCCAGTCTTCAAAATTGTGAGAAATATTGTAAATTTCTATTGTTTATAAGCTACCTAGATAATAGTATGTTTTTATAGCAGAATGGACTAAGACACATTCTAGTTTAAAATGTTATATATGATCATCATAAACAATTCAGTAGAAGTCACAACACAGAAATTACTGATAATTTCACCATTTAGAAACAACATTGTTTTATTTTAGCTACTATTTTAACAAAATTATATATGTAAGCAAACACATATTCACTAGAGAATGATAAAAGCATTGTGTTCATACTGCTTCTGTACTGAATTTATTCCTTGCCATCTGGCTCCCATTTTTCTGTGAATCCACTCAAGTTTATTACAGAAATGGATGTAAAGCAGCTCTTAGCATTAAAAACTTTCAAGTGGCAAGTAATCACTAAAGAATCATCTAATATCACTGATATTAGAATTTTAATGTCGGCTGCGTATTCTATTTTATAAATTTACCATAATTTATTTAACTTGACCTCCCTAATCAGGTATTTAGATTATTTTGTACAATAGTTATAGGTCTTGCATTTTCAAATCAGCTGTAGGTGACCACATATTTAATCTCTGTGAGCCACAGTATCCTCATCATAAAATGTCGATAATCAGACTAATATTATAGTTTCCTTCAGAAAAAAATGAAACAATAGAAAAAAGTATGTTACAGAAAATAGTATATACTTAATACTTAGTAATTTAAGTTATTACATTAACATTATTTTTAATTCATGACACATGCATGCTTCCTTGCAAATCCATTGCCCAGAATTCCATGCTAGTTTTTCTGATTATCTGATTATAACAAGTCTTCTTTTATTTTATTTTAGTCAAAGACTTGGAATAAATCCTAAAGAAATCTAGGAGATGTGCTGATATTTGGATAATGAAGTATGTGGATAGGAGGGGTTAACAGTGCAATAATAATAGATATTTATGTCAAAAAATAAACGTGTCATTCTCCCTGCCATGCATTTAAGATACTGTATCATGCACTTTTAAAATATCCCCATGGGGAAAATATAATTGCATTTTACAGAAAAGTAAATAGGGTTAAAATGCAGTTTGTTTAAGAATTGAAGACTTGAATTTAGTTCTATCTAACTTCACAGACTATATTAATTAAGTTTTATAGAGATATAATTGATATGTAATATATTGTACATATTTAAAATATTCAATTATTAAGCTTTGACATATGCAATACATATGTCAAACTATCACATTAGATAATTAACATACACATCACTGTCAAAATTATCCTCCTGCCTTTTGTAATCCTTCCCTTCTCAAATCAACCTCCCATTCACGGATAACAACTATTCTGATTTCATTTACTATATTTTAATTTATAGAATTTTATGTACCTGGAATAATGCAATCTGCACTCATTTTTGTCTGGCTTGTTGGATTCAGCATAATTATTTTGAGATTAATTCATGTTGTAGTATGTATCAAAAATTCACTTATTTTAAATTGCATCCCATCATATAAATATAACACAATGTATCTAGTAGCTTGTTGATGTATGCATGAGTTATTTCCAATGTTTGGTCACTGCTTATTAAGCTTTTATTAGCTATCATGTACAAGTCTTTCTATGGAAATGCTTTCATTTCTCTTGGATAAACAGCCTTGGGTGGAATAACTATATCATACAATAGTTGTACATTTAACTTTTACCAAATCTTAACAGTTTTCAAGGTGGTTGTATTATTTTACATTTGTACTAACTGTATATGACACTTCCAGGTCCCCCAAATCCTCAGCAACACTTGGTATGGTCCGTCTTTAATTTAAGTCATTCAATTAAGTATTCAGTGTTAACTAAATGAGATTTTATTTTGTATTTTCCTACTAATTGATAATGATCAATTTCTTTTAATGATAATGATCAATTTCTTTTCTTTTTTATTTGTATATGTGGCAGAGTCTATTCAAGTAGTTCTCCATTTTCTTTTTATTTGTATTTTTTTTATTATTGAGTCTTGAGATATTTATTTGTTATTTTTTAGAGACAGTCTCCCTCTGTCACCTAGACTAGAGTGCAGTGGTGCAATCATAGCTCACTGCAACCTCAGATTCTTACGTTTAAGTGATCCTCCTGTTTCAGCCTCCCCAGTAGGTGGGACTACAGGCATGTGCCTCCACGTCTGGCTATTTTGTTTAAGTTATTTTTTGTAGAGACAAGATCTTGTTATGTAGACCAGGCTGGTCTTGAAACAGATTGTTTCTGGCCTGAAACAATCCTCCTGAAGCAATCCTCCTGTCTTGGCCTCCTAAAGTGACTATATTATCATTAATATATTATTTAATATATTAATCATTAATTATCATTAATAATATTAATATATTATTTATATTAAAATAAAATAATTCACAATTTCCACATTGTATGATTTTTGGACACTCTTTATCGGATTGAAGAAATTTCCTTTTATTCCTAATTTGCTGAGAATTTTTATCACAAATGCATGTTGTATTTTTCCATACCTGTTGAGATAATCATGTGTTTTTCTTTTTTAATTTGATGATGTGGAGAATTGCACTGATTAGTTTTTGAAGGTTAAACTAAACTTACATAATTGTTTTAAACTCCAATTGATTACACTATATAGTAATTTATATATATTTTTGATTTCTGTTTGCCAAAACTTTGTTTAGACTCTTTTACATCATGAGATATATTGGTAGGTAATGTTCTTTCCTTGTAATTTCTTTGTCTAGTTTTGCTAGAGCATAATGCTGGCTTCATAGTGTGAGTTATAAATTACTTCCATTTTTTCAATTTCCTGTGAGAATTTTTGAAGAATTTAATTTTTATTTGTGAAAATCGTTGCTGTCACAAATATAGCCATCTGAGCCTGGAGTTTTTATTAGGGAAAACTTTTTAATGGCAATCTAAACATTTTAAATAGGTGTAAGGATTACTTGGATTTTATATTTCCTCTTATGTTGAATCTATTATAATAGCATTTTTTTCAAGGAATTTATTCATTTCATGTAAGCTGCTGAATTTTTGGCATAAACATACTTAAAATATCTTACTATTCTTTTACACCTATAGTTCTATTTTTACTTTTTGATGGATCCTCCATAGTGGTTTCACTAATTTACCTTCCAACCAACAGCGTACGAGATTTTCTCTCATGGAGACAGAAAGAAGAATGATGGTTACCAGAGGCTGGGAAGAGTAGCAGAGAGTGAGGAATAAAGTGGAGATGGTTAAGGGTTGTAAATATATAGTTAGATAGTAAGATAGAATGAACAATATTTGACAGCACAACAAAGTCACTATAGTCAGCAATAAATTATGGTTAACTTTAAAATAACTAAGAGTGGAAGTAGAAGGTTCCTAACACAAAGAAATGATAAATGCTTGAGGTGATAGATACTTCAAGATAGATAGATTTCACTGATATACATTGTATGCCTGTGTCAAAACATCACATGTACCCTATAAACATGTACAACTATTGTGTACTTATAATAATGAAATATAATAAAAAATTTTAAAAAATTAAAAATTAAAAACTATCTTATTGTCCTTTTTTGCTAATTCAAATATCTGTGTCAATCTGTCAATTTTCATTAGCTAATTTTCTTCTCATTATGGCTTGTATTTCCTTGCTTCTTGTCATGCCTGGCAATTATTGTACCCGTAAAAATATTTTTAAGCTATGTCAAGTGATACAGTGCAGTCACTTGCAAAAAGTTGTATCTTTTGGAGTCTTTCCTTTATAATTGATTAGGCAGCAAAGGAGCTATATTTCGTCTAAGACTAATTATTCCTCACTACTGGGTCAATAGTATTGCTACATACTCTTCCCAATGTCTCATGAATCTTAAAGTTTTCTAGTGGCTTGTGAGAATATGCAATATTCCTGGCCAAATGTGAACACTGGTACTCTTACCTCTAAAGCTTTCAGTTCATTTTTTCATAATTCTCAGATAGCTTTCTCACACATATGTATCATTCAGTCCACAGCTCAATACTCAAGAACCCATTGAAGAATATTTCACATATTTTGTCTTTTTTTTTTGTTTCAGTGGGTGGGATTATATTATCTCTGATATTCTATATTGGCCCAAACTTAGGTGCTATAGTTTCAGCCATACAGTACACTGAATCTCTGCAAAGGAAAAGTAAAATAATTGTCATCCAAGTCAACACACAAAATATTTCTCCCTAATTTCATTTTAACATTTGTGATGACTATGTATAACGTCTTATTTTATGCTCTGTGGATTTAAAAAGTAATAAACATGGTTTGGTTTCCATTCTTTATTTTTTAAGAAAATACACACAATTTCTATACTACCATTTGACAATTCTCATAGAGGTATGCATATAATGAAGTAAGGGAGTATACTTGGCATTCAACGCAGGTTAAATTGGGTACTTGGCAGATATTCAGCAAATGCTACTTAGAAGAGTTTATTATAGAATTACATTTGAATTGATAATTTGGAGTTCTCAATGGAATATGACCCAACAGGAAAACACTACACACATAGGCAACATGAACAAATGTGCAAATGTGTGAATAGAATATAATATGTTTGTAAACCTCAAATAGATTGCTCTTTCTGAACCATGGGAGTTATGGAATATTAATTTAGAATTGAAAAATGAGACTGAGGTAGCAGACCATTGCCAAATAAGAGAAGAGCTTGTATGACAGCCAGCATACCTGACCAGGACCCACTGATGAGAGTATGATTAAAAAAAAACCTGAATAAGGAAAAGAAACATATTTAATAAGTCATATTGATCCTCTAATGGAAATTAAAAAACATAATTTGTAGAATCTACAGTTCATATTGTTATGGGATTTGGAGCAATATCATTAAGTCATAATGAAAATGACATAGCAAAAGAGGGACAATAGATTACTTCATTGATATGTGGGTTTTTTAAGTGTATGCAAATATGGAGCAGAGTCAAAGATTTTGTGAATAATGCTAAGAAACTAAAATTATCAGACATGAATTTCAGGATAAGCAGATACAAATAATTCTGGATTATAGTAAAAGTCAGACACAAATAGAAAAAAATAGGAAGTTGTTTTCTGGAAGTGGGATAGAAAAAATTAAGATTTTGAAAGCACAGCAGTTCTAATACAGTTTGAAAGACATTAAACAAAAAGATAAAAAATAAAATGTATTTATCAGTTTTCTTACTCATGACTTCCTGGCCTAGAAAATAGTTTAATCCATTAACAGTGTAATATTTATTTGTAGGGGGTAGCAATGGAGTAAAGCATGATTTCTATGACACTTTAATGTACTTTACTGTCTAAAATAAAACTTTATATTCTGGCCTTCTTCAATCCTCTGGCCCTAAGTATGATCACCCTACAGACTAGGAATTCTTAGAAATTTTCATTTACTCTTTCATGCTATGCATTCTGTGATCTCCGAGTTTTACAGCACATAACAGTATATAACGGGGGCATTTCTCTCAATTGCTTCTTCTTTGTATGGTTAATTCTCACTCATCCCTCATGTTTCAGCTTTAATGGCACATTTTTTGCCTTTGCACCTTTCTCTGCCACTCCTTCAGTGAGGTTAGTGAGCCTTCTACATCACCAGAAAATGCTTTATCTTACACTATCAGTTTTATATGACATTATCGAATTTCCCTTTTTTATATTCAAAATGAGTATTTACAGCAACCTTTAGCGTTCCTTATGAGAATATATAAAAACAAGCTGTACACAGATCCTAAACGAACAGTAATTGCTCATGACCTCATTAAGAGGATCTTTTGTCAAGAAGGAGCTCTTCCATTGAATGTCTTTATTTTTGCTTTCCAGTATTCCTTAAAATACACAGAGAATCAACAGGGGTTACATATCATGCACCTTAGATTCCTTGAACATAACCTTCGTCTTATATCTTTGTCACTTGTGTTTACCCTGCTATCATATGTCTAGGGGAAAAGGTATATATTTACTAGCACTGTAGCAAATATTATTTCTCCATTTTTTTTCAATGTCTGGGATTGGGGATTTACAGGGTTCTTCAAACATTTTTCTCCAGCATTGCTGCCTGGGGTGTCTCTTATGTGCTCTCAGCCACCGTTGTCAGCACCAACATTCTGCCACTATTTTCCACTTTTTTATTTCTCTTTTGGTTCTGGCTCCTATTCCTGGTGGTTATATTTATTGCAAAACATACATCTTTACTGCTGGCAGCTGCTGCAGCACGTTATGTTAATGCCTACAGAACTGCAGACAGTGCCAATGTAGAAATGTGCAGAAGCTGCTCCCCTGCGTCTTCGTGTCTTTGTGGTGTGTTACCATCCACAATGGTTTAATTCTTCCACAGCAATGATGCTAGATTCTAATGTTTCACAGAGACTTTTTAGTGAACCGCATCTCTTAGGTTTTCACTGGCTGTTCTCTCTCCCAGGAATTCAGATCCACATCTACAGGAGTTAGAATGGAGAACTAAGTTTATACATTTGTGCAGCCATTTGCTCATTCAGTTGACATACTTTTATCAAGTTTCTATAAAGTGCCAGGTACATTGCTAGGCAGTGAGAACACAATGAAGATTCTGCTCCCTGCCAAATCAAGTGTACAGTCCGGTTTAGCAGAAGAAATAGCTATTCAAGCTAAATATTTAGAGAATATAATATTTTCCAGATATTCAGAATGGAGTAATAAATGAAATTGACTAAGCCCCTGCTCTCTTGGAAGAGAAGTCCCTGTCCTTTGGAAAGATAAATTAATGATTAAAAAATAACTTAAATAATAACTGTTACTAAAACAAAGCAGAAAAATAAAACACCACATTATACGTTGAATTATGGGGGTAGTATAATTTAAAGAGGACATTCTCTCTAACAGTACAGCATTTAGGCAGAGATCTAAATAATGATAGAAAAAATATTCTAATCAGAAGACCAAAGGCAATTAAATAAAACAAGTAAATCTATTATAATTATTGTACTTTAAATAGTTTCTTCTAAAACTAAATTTTAATTTGATTAGTATCATAATCTACTAAAGCATTGCATTCCTGCTATCATGCTTAAGAGTTTTGTTAAAATTATTCTTCTACGTCTTTGCCTCTTCCTTTTCCCTCTAAAGTTAGAACTGCATTGTGAGTTAACTTGAGCATCAGAAAGCAAGTGACTTTAATCTAACAGTCTTTTTCAATTTAAAACACCAAACTGGTTACTACTCACTAAACATAGGTTTAAATGCAATCTATTCTTTTCAAAAATCATTAATTCTTTGATTAAAGTCAATAGGCATAGGCAAGTTAAACATGCACATTAACAATAAACTAGCAGGAGTGATTCAATCAATGAAGTAAAAGATAATCATTCTGGGCATTTGTAATTAATTAAATTTTTTCAATGCTACAAAAGTTCTAATTTAACTCTTTATGAATAGTTTACTTTGAGATATTGATCACGATTGCATGGGCTTATTACTCTAAAGAGATACTACATAAGAGACAAATTGACACAAATCTGTATGGTTCATTTATATCATACTTTTCTCATGCCGAAAGGTAAGGTGAAGTTTCCTAGTTTATATACAATTATGGAAACTATTATTCTTTGTTTTTTTCAATGCAATTCATATGATTCCTGGGTGTACAAAATTAATCATTTTTAATTCACAAGTATTTCAAATATATCTATATTACATTTTATTTACCTTGGGAAATTTAGCATTATATATAAATGTGTCAAGAATAAAATTTTTGTGTTTTAAATATTAAGTAATTGAGTTACTAATTAAAATTAAGAAATAAATATTCCTGCATATTTTGAGCTGCCTATATTTTTAATGAGTAAGATGAACACAAACATTATTTTAGGCTATGATCTGTGACATTTATCTTGTTTCTTCATATTTAACAATAATCTGGGTATCAAAAATCCAGCCTAACTTTATACTGTGTATCCAAAAGTTTGAAATGCCATTCCTTAGACACTGAGTTCTAGATGTTTAAGAGTCACTTTAGGTAAACATGAAATGTATGAAATTAGGTCTAAATCTGAGTCAAGAGTGTTATTGAACAAAAATAGTCAGTGAAAAAGATCTCAGAATTTCAAGTAACATATTGCTAGGGTGCAATTAGGGGAGGCGGAAGCCTCAGCAAGGAGATGGATGAAGGGCGGAGTTTCTTCCGGACTGCAATGATTGACTAAGCAGGATTAAACAAAGAAATCCATGGATGCAAACAATAAGAAAGGGGATGATTTATCACAACAATGGGAAGTTATGGTTAAGTGACTTTCCCTCATACAAAGCATAAAGAAATGATAAATGACGTTCTGTCAGTCAAAACAAAAGTCTCTTTTTGTTAATTTTAGAATCTTACAAGGGTACAAACGTTTTGGTTACATAAATTGTTTTTTCACCATTTGAATTAAAGTTATAAGTGTTCCCATCCCTCAGATAGTGTGCATTGTACCCATTAGATGTGAATTTACCCTTTCTCTCTTCCCCCTTCCCACTTGCTCGGTTTCCAATGAATGTTATCTCCATATGTGCACTTAAGTGTTGATCAATTATTATCAATTTAGTGATGAGTACATGTGGTGTTTGTTTTTCCATTTTTGTGATACTTCACTTAGGAAAATGGGCTCCAGTTCAATCCAAGTTAATGCAAGAGATTTCAGTTCACCATTGTCTTTTTTTGGTTGAGTAGTACCAATATCCCTGATGAATAAATATAATAAAATTCTCCACAAAAGTCTAAAAATAAATTTCATTAGCATATTGAAAGGATCATATATTTTGATCAAGAGAAATGCACCCCTTAAATGTAGAGATGTTTCAACATATGAAAATCAATAAATGTAATACATTAAAATAACAGAACAAAAGATACAAATCACAAGATAATTGCGGAAAGAGCATTTCACAAATGTTAACACTCTTTCATGATTAACAAAACACACACATTCAATAAACTAAGTATAGAAGGAAACTCTCTCAACATAATAGAGGTCATATATGAAAACCTACATCTGAGATTTTATGCAATGGTGAAAAACTGAAAGCTTTTCCTCTAACTTCAGGAACAAGGGAACCATGCCAATTCTTACCACTTCTATTTAATGTAGTGTGGGGAGCTCTAGTCAGAGCAGAAATAAGAAAAAGAAATAAAAGCCTCCAACTGGAAAGGAAGAAACAAAATTATGTCCGTTAATAGATGACATGATCTTATATGTAGAAATCCCTAAACATTCCATAAAATAACTGTTGATCTAATACACAAGTTTAGCAAAATTGCAGGATACAAAATCAAGACAAAAACCAGTTGTGTTTCTATACTAAAAATGGATAATCTAAAAAAGAAATTAATAAAACAATTCAATTTATATTAGCATCAAAATGAACAAAATACTTAAAAATAAACTTAATTAAGGAGGCAAAAAGCTGATACACTGAAAACTGTAAAATATTGCTGAAAAAAATTAAAGGCATAAATAAATGAAAAAACATAATACATTCATGATTTGGAAGACAGTATTGTTCAAATGTCCATTCTATGCGAAGTGATGTATATATTCAATCAATACCTACAAATATCTCAGTGACACATTTTATAGAAACAGAAAAAATCCTAAAATTATAAGGAATCTGAAAGGACCACAAATAGCATTATAATCTTGAAAATAATCCACAGAACTATAGAGGCCTTACATTTCCTGATTTTATAACATATCGCAAAGCTACAGTACTTAAAACTGCATGTCATTGGCATAAAGGCAGACATATAGACCAATGAAACAGAAATAAATCTATAAATACGAAGTGGGAGAATAAACCTTCATATGTATGGCCATATGACCTCAAGACTACACAATGGAGAAAAGATGATTCAATAAATGATTTTGGGAAAACTTGATATATACATGTCAAATATGAAGATGGGCCCTTATCTTTCAACATATACACACTTTAGCTCAAAGACTTAAACATAAGGCCTGAAACTATAAAACTTCTTGAACAAAACACGGGGGAAAAGTTTCAGGGCATTAAAATGGGCAATGCCACAAAAAGCACAAGTAACCAAGACAAAAATAAATGAACTGTACTACCAGAAACTTAAAACCTGTGCAACACAGTAAACAATCAATAGAGTGAAAAGGCAAGCAACAGAATGGAAGAAAATATTTGCAAGACATACATAAGATAAGAGGTTAACATACAGAATTTATAAAGAACTTCGGTAACTCGAGAACAAAAAATCAAATAATTCAATTAAGAAATAGGCAAAGGTTTTGGGCAGATATTTTTCCAAAAAAGTAATAGAAATGGCCAAAAGTTACATTAAAATATGCTTAAATCATAGTCAGAGAACTGCAAATTCAAACAGCAGTGAGAAATTTGCTCATACCTGTTAGGAAGGTTACTATAACAAAAATCAGTGACGAATATATGGAAAAATTGGAACTGTTGAATGCTGTTGATGAGACTGTAAAACAATATAAACACCATGGAAAACAGCGTGGAACTTTTTCAAAAAATTAAAATAGAACTACCATATGATCCAGAGATTTTACTTCTGATTATATACGCAAGAAATTGAAAATAGTGTCTCAAAGAGATACTTGTGCACCTGTATTGCAGCCTTATCCACAATAGCCAAGATATGGATGCAACCTAAATGTCCATCTAAGAATCCATAAAGAAAATGAGGTATATACATACAATGGGGAAATATTCAGCCTTATAAAAGAAGGAAATCCTGGCATATGCTATAATATGAATAAACCTCAAAGACATTACGCTAAGTGAAATAAGACCATTAAAAAGACAAATACGCTACTTAAATGATGTATCTAAGATGATCAAACTCATAAAAACAGAAAGGAGAATGGAGGTTTCCAGGAGCTGGGTTTGGGGGAAACAGGAAGTTGTTCAAAAGCTCTAGAGATCCTGTTATACAACAATGTGTATATAGTTAAGAATATTATAATATACACTTAAAAATTGTTAAGAGGTTAAATTCATGTTATACATGATTTTTAATACATTAGAAATATTAGAACAATAACAGGAAAGGGACAATAAAAGTATCAGTGAACTTGAAAATAGATTAATGACAATTATTCATCAAAACATCAAAGATTGAAAGAAAAAGTGAATGCAGCCTCATGGAGTTGTAGAATAATAACATATGGTTTAACATTTGTGTCTTTGGAATTCCAGATGTGTCAAGAAAGAATGTACTGCTGAACATATTTGAGGAAGTAATCTGAAAGCTTACCAAGTTTGGCAAAAACCTGCAGATTCAGGAATCATGGAAATTTCAAAAACAAAAATAAAAAAAGAAAAAGAAAGAATGAACCAAAGAAATACACTTAGATACATTATAATCAAACAAAGACAAAAGAAAAAGTTTTTGAGGAAAAACAATCCTTTGCTTATAGAATAACAATAATTTGGATGACTGAAATTCTCATCAAAAATCACGGAGAGAACAAAAGGAAGTTCCACAATACTTTTAAAGAGCTAAAATAAGATACATGATAAACTCTGGTATTTATATCCATTGAAAATGTCCTTAAAGAATGAAAATGAGACAAGGACATTTGCAGATGAACAAAATCTATTTGAAGTCAACCAACCTATGCTAAAAGAAACACTAAAGAAAGTTCTTCAGCCAGAAGGGAAATGATACAAGAGTCTTAGAATATAAAAAACGAATAAAAGCAAAAAAACCACAATTTTTTTAAAAATTATAAACCAAATAAAGCTTTCTCCATAATCCAAAGATTACCATGCCTCAAAATTCTAGGACATAATATTATATGTTCCTGTGGTTTGGCAAGCTGACAAGAGAAATAAAAGGGAGGGTAATTAGAATGGTAAATAGAAATTAAAAGAACTAAGAGAAAAAGCATAAATATGAAAAGAGGTAAAAGAACATAGAGGGCATTGCAAAAATGATGCTTGACTGTGCGAATATGGTGGTTCTGTCTGCCCACGTGGTAGCTATTTGATATCACGCTCTATCTTTCACTCCCTGAAACTCTGGCATGGCTTTAAACTGAGAGCCACTGAAGATATCACAGCTACCCTCTCCTCTGACTTTGTCTTGCACTTCCCAGGCCTTTGTCTTTTTTTTTTTTTCCTGAGACTTAATTCTCTTCAGTCTCAAAGGTGCTGACACAATGGACAAATTTGCCAGGCTGTAGGAGGAGCTTAGCAGTTCAGGCTCTTGGCTCATCATTACCAATTTCTCATAAGAGGATGCTAACCATGCTTAAGAATTGTCTCAGAATTAAGTTCTGTAAGTAATAAATATCCACAGGCAGACTACTTGGAAGTGGATATAAATCAGTGTCATGGAGCAGCTTCTACCTAATACATGTCATTAGTGCTCATATTTCTGTGATTATTTTTCCAAAAGAAAATCAGAGTCAAATAATATCAAACAGCAGATGCTATGGAATTACAAGGAAAAATTAAGTGGCAATTACAAAATACCCCTGGAAGCAGTATATGTATATATATGGAAGTACACATTAATTTAATGTCTTTTCTCCCCAAAAAAACTTGCTATGTGGTTCTACATCATAGTAATGAGGTGACATTTGGCAACAGGTTATAAAAAGACATGACCTTAAAATTTCTGATGAAAAACTACTATTATTGTGACATTAAAACAATCAGATAAACCTGAGAACATACAAAGTCAAAATATAGGCTAAGTTATATACATGTAAACATTTTTATCAATCCAGACAGATCTATTTTTTTCATTTAGTTTTTTGTTCACTTAACTTTTTATTATATGGCATGGCCATTCACATACGGAAAGATCAATGTACATTTTATCCAGTTTCTTACAGTGGAAAGGCCTTGCAAAATTATAATGCAATATCACAATTACGATATTGACATTGATACATAAAGAGATAGGACATGTCCATCAGTAAAATGATCCCTCCTGTTGCACTGTTATACACACATACACTCATCTTATGCCCCCATCCCTAAACTCTGAAATTAATTCACATTAATGTGTTCTCCATTTCTAAATGTTTTTCATTCCAAAAATGTTATATAAATGTATTGTACAATATGTAATATTTTTAAGATTAGGTTTTCAACTGAGGATAATCCCTGAAAATTTTTTTTATGCTGGCTAATACTGCATATTAAAGAAAAATTATAGTTTATTTCACCATTTATCCATTGAAGAGCATATGATTTGTTTCCAGTTCAGGATTATTACAAATAACATTGGTATATATTAATATACAGTTTTTTGGTTTTGTTTTGTTTTCATTTCATTTTATTTTTGCATGAACATAATTTTCTTTTCTGTGGGATAAATACCCAGGAGGGCAATTCTTTGATTGCATAGAAATTACATACTTAGTTTTACAAGAAATTGCTAAATTGTTTTAACAGTAAATAGCTATACCATTTTACATTCCCATCAGAAATTTATGAGTGTTTTAGGTTCTCCACATCCTCGCTGGCATTCGATATTGATACTTTTTAAAATTTTATTCCTTCACATATATGTTTAGTGATATCTCTTTGTGATTTTTATTTGCATTTCCCTAATGGCTAATGATGTGCATTTCATCTGTTGTTTCACAGCCATATACTTTTGAGTGAAGTATCTGTACTTGATATGTCTAATCAAGTCCTTATCCCATTTTTAAGTTGGTTTATTTGTCTTTTATTATTATTGACTTGTGTTTTCCATATATGCTGGATATAATTCTTTATCAGATGTATGATTTGCAAATACTTTCTCCCTTTCTGTTAGTTGTCATTTCACATTCTTGATGTTGTCTTTTGAAGCACAAAGATTTTAAATTTTGAGACAAGTCTACTATATCTTTTTTTTTAACGCTTGTTCTTTTGGTGTTATATCTAAGAAAACTTTATCTAAGTACACAAAGATTTACTCCTATATTTTCTTTTAAGAGTTTTATAGTTTTAGCTCTTACATATATACCTATAATTCATGTTTAGTTAATGTTGTATATGATTTTAAGTAGAGGTTCATTTTCATTCATTATTTTACAAGTGGATATGCATTCGTTTCAGTACCATTTCTATTCCTTCTCCACTCAATTGTCTTGGTACCTTTGTAAAAAATCAATTGACCATAATGCAAGGGTTCTATTCTCTTAACTTGCATGTGTATCTTTATGCCAGTACCATACTGTCTTGATTACTGTGGTTTTGTAGTAAGTTTTGAAATTGGGAATTTTGAAATTGGAAATTATCATTCATATCCATCATATTGTTTTGGAACCAAACTGGAGTCTGTTCACCCTGCACGATAATGCCAGATACAGAAGCTGAGAGCTGCAGCAGGAAAAAGAGACATTTTTACTGCAGGGCATCATGCAGGGAGAACAAACAGCTAACCCTCAAGCCCTGGACTACCCGGGGCTCACAATCAAGGGATTTTAAACACAGGGTACAGCAGACAGGTAAAATTGTAAATCAATGCATTAAAGTTATACATTGTTCTAGTCTAAAAAGATGTGATATCCCAAATTAAGGGGCATGGGTGGATTCAGAGATTCTAGGATTAATGGAAAGGAATGTTAAGATGTGTGTGACAGGCCCTTCATGAGAAAATTTGAAACAGAATTTAATCCCTAAGTTTCCCTTCATCTGCATTTTCCATTGAGTGTTGGTTTCTGAAAAACAACTGAGGAACATATGTTAATATGTCATATTTTTGTTTTCATATTCATAGGGAACTACAACACCTCTGGACTCTGGCTCTCTTGGAAGGCCATTGTTCTCATCAGATCATCTATTTACTGTTTAAGACTAGCCTGGTGCCTAAAACTTTTCCTGAAAGGACGCAAGATTTTCTTCTATTTCCATGCTTTGCTGGGGGCGAGAAACCCTGCATGCTCCTAAGAAGATTCCCTGCTCTGCATCTATACAACTTTGTTCTTCTTTTTCAAGATTTTGTTGACAAATGTATTTTGTTTTAATTTCTGAACCATGTATATGATTTAAATATTAAAAAAATTAAAAAGTACGAAAATCAAAACCACAATTCAAAATAAAGTGAAAAAAAATATTTTCTAGACAGACATTAGATTGGCCACAGTTGTAAGTGACAAATTAACATATATCCTACAGTATATTGTTAGTCTTAAATTCTAAGAAAAATGATCTGGAAAGAGATAAGAACATTTCCTAAAAAAAATATTTTTTAGTAATTAATATTGTTACTGATATAGTTTGGATATTTGTCTCTTCCAAATTTGATGTAGAAACTTGATCCCCAATGCTGGGGGTGGGGTCTGATGGAAGGTGTTTTGGTCATGAGGGTGGATCCCTCATGAATGGCTTGGCGCCCTCCAATGGTAATGAGTGAATTCTTGCTCTATGTGTTCACAAGAGAGCTGATTGTTTAAAAGAGCCTGACGCCTCCTCTAACCTCTCTTGCTTCTTCTCTTGTCATGTGACACACCTGCTCCCTTTTCACCTTCCACCTTAATTGGAAGCTCCCTGAAGCCCTCTTCAGAAGCAGATGCTGGTATCATGCTTCTTGTACAGCCTGCAGAACCATGAGCCAAATAAATCTCTCTGCTTTATAAATTTCTCAGCCTCACATATTTCCTTTATAGCAATGTTAAAAGTACTGAAACAGTTACTTACAGTATTTTACGAATTTTTAGTTGAGGTAATAGTATGTAAATGAAATTAAGAACCACAATATTTAGTATAAATTGATAAAAATATAAAGATTTAAATTTGTAAATGGCTAAATTTGAATTAGAAAATCAAATTTGTATTAGCAATCTTAAAAATATATTTCCTAAACTTCATCACTGAAAGAACTTAGAAAAAAAATGACACTCAGAAGCAATGAACCACATTCCACCCACATATCAGCTGAATAAAGGAACAGACTCTGGAGATTTGGAAAGTACTACATGATCGTTGGGCGTCCTGTGTCAGAAAGAAAGGAAGTACACAGTAAATCATAGGTTTTTTCCATCTGCCACAGACCAACTTTAAGGGTGTCACACTCCTTAAATTTTGGAGAATATGAGCATAAGACTAACCACTGATTGTCACTAGAATATTCAAGAGAGAAAAATATTTCCACCAGTGAAAGCACTGTGACACCAACTTCTTTGAAAAACAGGCAAAAGATTAAATAAAGATTTAATCCAAATACTTAAAGGAAAAACTGTTCTTCTTATTTAGTGAATTCTTAATACAAATTAATCAAATAATAAAATGTACCCCATAATATTCTGAAATAAAAGAAATGAAAATATAAAGAGTGCTATGAAAATCTTCATTTTGCTACCTGTAATGAAATAATAGATTCAGGCAAAATCATCAATATGCTTAAACCTTTGTTTGAAATGTGATGCTTTATTATTATAGATATTACTTGCTAATTGAAAAGGAAATTATTTTTATGAGCAAGGGAGCTGGCAAGCATCATTTTATGCAAGTGATTAAAATTAGTATCACTAAAAGTTAGACTTCCTAATAGTATGTGCTGGCTAATGGGATGCTGTATTAAGTACCCAGAATCATTATGTAAAACTCTTGCCAAACATATTTAACCTGAATCTAATTAAAGTTTAGAGTTATCCTCCAGTTTGGACACAAAATTAAATAATATCAAAAGTAAATAGACAAATCTAAAATGATTAATTTCTATGATGATACCAACCTCATTACTTTAAAAAGTCCTAGTCATTAAAACAAAAAGAGAGATGGAGGCATTAAATTTTAAAAGAAATGAGAAAACATGACAAGAGTATAAAATGAAAGATTCTGGACCTGGATCCTGATTTGAAAAAAAAAAAGGAGTCATCTGTAAAAGCCAAATGCAGAAACTTAATGTTAATAAATGATATCACAAAATTATCCTTTTCTTTTGATATGAAAATGATGTGGGGTGATATAAGATTGACTTCCAAAAACTCCAGCCTGGAGCAAAGGGCAGCCATGGTTACTTTACATTATAAAAATCCAGGTTTCTTAAACTCAAGAGGAGTTCTCCTGTGATGGATTAAAGGTCATTAAATATAAAATGTCCAATTTTGAACCAAAAGTGTAGTTTATTATATCTCAAACAAGAAGCAGTACAATTAAAGTAGGAGGCTAAACTACTGACACAGTTTTGCCATCTTAATGGTAGCTTGTTTATGCCAGCAGCAAAGAAGCCTGGAGAGTGAGTGTTGATGAAATCATGAAAGGTGTTTTTCACAGCTTGTTGAGAATTGAATATTTTTCTTGCAAGAAGTGGTCCAAAGCCTGGAAGGAGTGGTAGTCATTTGGTGAAAGGTCTGGTAAATGCGGTGGATGACAGAGAGTTTCCAAGTCCAGCTTCTGTAGTTTGAGCAGGGTTGTTTGTGGGACATGTAGTCAGGTGTTGTCTTGTAAGGGGATTGGCCTATCTCTATTGACCAATCTCGGCTGCTTAATCGGAGGCATCCTCATCATTTCATCCAGTTGGTTGCGATAGACATCCACTGTGATGAACTGACCAGATTTCATGTAGCTGAGGTAGATAATACCAGCGCCGGATCACCAAAGAAACACCATGAGCTTTTTTGATGAATATTCGATTTTGGACTGTGTTTTGGCACTTCATCTTTATCCAACCATCGTGCTGAATACTTGTGATTGTCAAAAGGAATCCATTTTTCATAGCACTTGATGAAATGGTGTAGAAATGGTTCACTTTTACATCCTGGCAACAAAGAAAGGCAAGCTTGGAGACAATTTCACTTCTGATGCTCATTTAAGTCCTGAAGAACGCATATATTCAGCTTCTTTATCTTGCCATTTTGTCTCAAATGGTCCAATATTATTGGAATAGTAACATCAAACCTTGCTGCTAATTCACACGTAGGTTGAGATGGATTCACTTCCACTACTGCTTGCTGCTCTTCATTATTCCACCTTGGTTTCAGGTCATCTACATGACTTATTTTCAAGATTAAAATCACTGGAAGGGAACTTCTCAAACCGTCAATATACTATGCGTTCATTAGCCACATCCTTCCCTAACACTTTGTTGATATTTCAAGCTGTTAGCACTGCGTTGGTTCCACGATGGAACTCATATTCAAAAATAACTTGCATTTTTGACTTATTCATGGTTTCACAAAAATTGCTCTAAAAAAAATTTGAAAGATAATCACAAGCCAAAATGTGTGTTCGAAAGACTGAGGATGTACCTTCACAATAAACATAAAACAGGAAATGCCAAAGTGAAATATCAGAGATATCAACTGTCAAACTTCGTATTAATACTTAAGAAAATCAGACATTTTATACTTAACCTAATACCACACTACGTGTGCAAGTATCATCTGGGCAAATCTCTATTGCTTCCATGGAACGTGGGGGCAAGGAGAAATGACATGTATATATTGATGTCAGTGCTGCTTGCTGTGCCATGAACAATAAAGTTTTTTTCTGTGACTCAGAAGTATTGTGTCTTCTGTCAGTTTCCATGAACCTGTAGCAAGCTATCCTTTAAAAACTTGACATTCTGATACTATTACATTCTTTGAAAATCTCTGTTTGAATTTTTTTGAATAAAAAGGTTTTAAAAAGTTCTCACAAAAAGTTTCTGTTACTAATCCAAATATAGAAAGATTGAGAAGTTGGATAGGCCTAACTTGGTACTCTACTTAATCACATTTGGTTAGGGTGATTCTTTATAAAGAAAAAGGACTTCACAGAGAATAAGAAGAAGATAACTGGGGGAAAAAGATGGAGTGGAGTAGTTAGTTGTAGTTCTATAGCTGTGTGAAGAAAGAGCAATAGACATGAATAGCAACATTATTTAAATTTGTATATACTTTTGAAAGTTCAGGAATTATTCATTTTGATTGCTTTTTAATTTTTCCTATAAAATTAAGAAGATGTTTTCATGCTTATTTCAAAGAGAGAAGGAAAAGAAATAGGAGAATTATTTTTACATTATTTTTATTTTCCTAACTATTTGCTCTGGCAAGACCTTTAAGGACAATGACAGTAATGACAGTGACCATACTATTGTTTCTGAGTTTAATTTGAATAAATGAGATATGTCAATTTTAAGTAGAATGTTAGCTTTAAGAATGAGTGATAATTTTTACATGATAAAGAAGTTTCAATTCATGTCCCATTTATTAGTTTTATTAATTAATGAATCACAAATTTTATTAAAATCATTCTAATTTTTCAAAATATTATTACAATCTTTTTTGAACCTTCGATAAAAGATTTTTCTTTAAAAATATTTTCTGTTCAGCTGGTTTTGGACAACAATAAACTTCATTTTTTATGCTGTAGCAATCTTTAAATAAATTGCTACATTTTCTAATGCTTAAATTATAAATTTTGCAACTTATCATAATATAATAATTATGCATTTTCAGTTTTTTCTTTTTTACTTTTGATTTCAAAGTTGAATTATATTGAAAAGATTCATTTGTGTATCTTTTATCTTTTCTCTGTTTTATAACAACTTAAATAACAAAAATTGTTTTCAAATGCATAAGAAGGAAAGTTATTTTCTTTTTAGAGAATTTTTGGAAGATCAATTTCGTTGTGCTTTCATGAATAAAATTGTTTTTGTCAAAAGTATCATTATTCTCATGGAGGTTTTATACTTTTGCTATAGAATTGCACAAAGTGTGCTATAATTAAGATATAAGTTCAGTAGAAAATAAAATACAGATGTAAGTAATTAATTTGTAAAGTACATAAAAATTGTAGAAAATAACTTCTTCATTTGACCATATTAATGATGTCTTAGGAAATAAAATGACTTTTGAGATTATGATAATGTTGCGTACATATACATGAGTGAAAGCAAGATTTGTAGAATAATAAAAAGCATGTCAAAGAAAAGATTCAAGTATTTATCATTAAGAAATTTAAATGTATATGTGTACATTACAATACTTTCCTTCTTATATTTTACATTGCTTTATATAAATGTAGCTTCTACCTCAATAATTAAGAATTTTTTTTGTAATTTAAATATTTCAAAAATAACCTGTCAATTTTTGGGCATATTTATTCAAATCATTCAAAGTAACTGGCCTATTTCTTCCTTAGAAGTATAAAATAGCCATTTCTGTTGTTTTAGATTTCATATTTATTTAAACATTTCTTATATGTTTCATACTTAGATGTAGAGATACATTTAATATATTTATGTTATTTATGAGAGGCTAGGTGGTAATAAACTTTATTAATTATAAGTGTATTACATATTTTTGAATTTTCAGAATATGTATTTATATCTTTAGCCAAAAATTAACATTTTATCCCAAAAGTTTTATTATTAATGTCTGCTAATATTTACCTTTTTGCCAATTGCATTGAACAAAACTGTCAGAAAAATATTAAATATCAATCAGAAATAAATATTATTTTCTTTCTTCAATTCATTGAAGTCACTGTTGTCAGACATTGATAAATTATATACATGTAGTGTTGACCATTGTGTGAATTTAATGGTGGAGAAATTACCTATATATTTACATAGCACAGTTCTAAATGTTTTGTACAAACAATTCCATCATGTAATCCATCATATAAATATTTTATCACAATCATATTATGAAATAAATATTATTATCACCATTTTACATATGATAAAATTAAGGTATAGAGAATTTATATAACTATGTAACATGTCACTGTAACACATATTTTGTATGTATCGATATGTTTATATGTGTTTTATGTTTATATATACGTGTACATATCTACCCATATACATTTTTGTATATGTGTACATAATCTCACATATATAAATATATACATACATATGAATGATTATATGGTCTCTAAGTCTTTTTTGAAGCTAATGACCATTTTTCTATGTAGCAATGAAAACAGAGCTTTATTGAAATAGTTACATCATTTAATGAGAGATGGGAGAAATTAAGACAACCAGTTCAAATAATTTGAGGAATATAGTATATATCCTGCCTAAATTAAAACACATATTCAGACACAAATACAACATATGGAGGGAAGGGGGAAAGAGAGGCAGAGAGATGTGCTATTCTCATTTCATCAACAGAATAAAATGATCTTGGAAATAAGCCTAGTATTTTATTTTATTTTATTATTTGTTGAGCAATCTCACACTTAACAGTGTCAATATCTTTTGTACTTAAGAATGACTATCATTTGTGGTTAAAAATTACTTTTTATGCAGACAAGGCAGAATAGTAAGCTCTTATATTCCATCAAATGCTTACAAAATGTAATGACAGTAGATATGCCAAAAAATATTCTCTTCATACTATTTGACTTATGCTCTACTTTCATATTGGAAATAATGTTCCACTTTCTGAAACTCACGCTAACATTTAAAAACATTTAGTGAATTTGAATATTGCTGAATAGATATTTTACTGTCCTCAGCGGTTTCCAGTTTTCCCCAATATATCAAAAGCAGGTGAAAACTATGTAAAGCATTGTGAAAAATTCTACATGCCAGGAACAATTTAAATGTCAGAGACCAGACTGGTAATTTGATACGTGTAGTGGCAAATGTAATACTAAAGTGAGCTCTGGGCCCCCCCACTATTACTCTATTAGAAAAACAGAGTCCCATCTAGAGGTGATAAAATGGATTTTATTTGAAAGAGAGAGAGAGAGAGAGAGAAGAGAAGGGGAAGGGAGGAAATATTTCTGCCCAAAATAGAATGATCTCAATTGAAATTTGCTCTGAAGCTTGCTGACTCTTTTCTAATATAAAGAAAATAAAAGGATATCAAGGAATTTTTGAGATGTGATCACTTTTCTTTAAGAGATCTATATTTTTTAAAACTTATGAGTCAAGTAGAACAGAACACATTGAATGAATTTTATTCGTTAATTCAACAGTGGTGTTATTATGTGCACTGCATTTCATGACGACCAGAATCTAATCACAAACATTTCTAATGTGATTTAACAGGAAAATTAAACTTAAAATATGAGAATTTATGATATAAGTGCTTTGAAGGGGAAACTACAGTGTGCTAGAGGGGCTTATAAAAAGGACGTTTATCCCAGCCTGAGATAGTCAAGGAAAGCTCTACAAAGGAAGTTAATATTTTCTCTCTGACCTGGTAGATTAATGGGATTAAGATAGGCAAATTGCATGGGTAAGAGTAATTAAGAAAAGAGAAGTAGTATAGGATAGGATAGGAAAAGGGAAATAAATAGGATAACCTCTGGTCAGAAGAATATGACATAATATGTAAATTAAAAGTTTCACGTAACTAGAATTTAATGCTTGGATTTTGGAGCAGCATTGGCAAGGTACAGGCTAGAGAGGTAATTAGGACTTGCTCATGAAGGACACTCAAAGCCTGGGAAAGGCATTTGGACTCTACTCTGAAATCAAAGGATTATCATTCTAGAAGGCTGAGCCTGAATTGGTTTACATGTTACAAAGATTATCACGATGACTTTATAAACAATAATTCGATGAAGTACAGGCATATATACAAAGTATCTGAGCAGCTACACATGAAAATAACAATGAGAAGAAGGCTGTTGCAAGAAGCCATGCGATGGATGATGGTGGCCAGATCTTGAGTAACGGTAGTGAGGGTGGAAACAAAAAAATGGATGGGTTTGAGAGGTATATTATGAAGGCCAAATCCATGATATATAGTGGTTGATTGTGGCCAAGACACCCTTAAGATTCCCCTCAGGTTGACTAAACTTTAAGCAGCTTTCTTCCTGACTATAAACTCCTGACTTCCCTTTTCTTAGAGAATTCACTTTAAAAACTTATCATTGTAAATTCTTACTTGACCCCTTAGTGAAATGTATATAAATCTCTTCGAAAGCTTTTTTGCCCAGTTTTATAACCCGGAGTCTTTCTCAAGGACTTTGGAGCCATCTTTTAAAATGTAATCATCAGGAAAAATAGCAGCATCTGTGGGAGTGAGGGGTCTAACTTCCTGAAGCTCCAATTGGCAAACACAGAAGTCCTAAATCACACGCGCACGCGCACACACACACACACACACACACACACACACACACGGAATGAAAACTCAGAAATCCTTGACCAGCCTCCACCTAATGTCCTCCAGTTCTTTCTTACCCTCTTGGAACTTAAAAATTCTCCAGCCTTTTGATTCAGAGGAACTGAATTCAATGTCTTCCCCTTATTGCCACAGTGTTGAATGAGGAATGTTTAACTCTGTCTGTCAGGTGTGATTTTTCTTTGGCAGTTCAGTTCAGTAGGAAGAATGGATGTGGTATAATAAATGTTCAGGAGACAAGAACGATCTCCAGGTTCCTGATTTTCACCTCTGGGAGAATGGCAATTTATTCATTACAATTGAAGGAAAATGAATTTGAAAAACTCAGAAGGAGTAATAGAGTGCTCTAGTACAAGAAGAAAAATCAAACCAAAACCAAGTCAGTGAAAAGACAGGAAGGTGACAATTCTAAGATAAATACAAACTTCTATATGTGAAATAGGAAGATTTCTGCCCCTTTGCCTCAAGGGAAATAAAATTAATTGGGACTAATACCCAACAAAGTCTACATTTATTACTTCAAGATCCATTCTTTAAAATGTATTGAAAATGTTTCCTTGGAGTTAGAATTAGAAACATTGTATTTTTCTCATGAATTTCAATAAACATATTTGCAATTCACTGTTATAAATAAAATATAGGTTTCATATCGGCATTTTTACTCTTTAAGTTATTCGATTTTTAAAGACATGATAAAGTGTTATTTTTATATTTCAGATTTTTATGAAAAATGGAATAATCAAGTTCTTTATTTGGAATGAAATGAGCATATACATTTAATACAATTTATAATTTTAAATATTAGAATATGTTAAAAAGATTCTAAATAATTAAACATTGCTTATAAATATCAAAATATTGTGACTGATAGCTATTCTTTTAATTATACTATATTATTTTCTGAATTTACTTTTGACTTGTTTTACCTAGATTGAAGAATATAAAGCAATTCCCGAAAGTGAGTATTTAGGAAATGTTATACATGCATGTATGTATTTAAAAAGGATGTTGCTGAGGTCTTATATAGGCCTATAAATTTTGAAATGTGAGTTTTCTTAAACATATTCTAAAATTGCTAGTACAGTAGAATAATGTAATTTGTAAGTTTATTTTTTTTCTGTTTTGATGATCCTGTAGGTAATAAATTAAGGAATAAGTCAACTGCAAAAATTTATATTCTAGATTATATTAATAAACATGGTTAAGTCTACAGAAGAAATATCTAAAGAAAAAGAATAGTGATATTTAGAGGTATAACTAATTTATATACATATTGGATGATCTGGGCTTGGAGTAAAAGAATACCTTATCTTTTGTTTGTTTGTTTGTTTGAGACAGAGTCTCTGTTGCCTGGGCTAGAGTGCCGTGGCGTCAGCCTAGCTCACAGCAACCTCAATCTCCTGGGCTCAGGCGATCCTCCTGCCTCAGCCTTCTGAGTGGCTGGGACTACAGGCATGCACCACCATGCCTGGCTAATTTTTTCTATATATTTTAAATTGGCCAACTAATTTTTTCTATTTTTTTAGTAGAGGCAGATCTCGCTCTTGCTCAGGCTGCTCTCGAACTCCTGAGCTCAAATGATCCGCCTGTGTTGGCCTCCCAGAGTGCTAGGATTATAGGTGTGAGCGACCATGCCTGGCCAGAATATCTTATCTTAATAGTTTAAGTAATAAGGACATTTGTTAGATCACCCAAGATTAAATTCAGAAGTAAGTGAAGCTTTGAGGTGATTATCAAAATTCAAAGGTGTCATCAAAAACGAATCACTCTTTTGGCAGTCTCTACAGATGGGTAAAACTTGAAGTTGTTTACTGTAAGGGTTTTGGAATTTCAGAGAATGGGAATTGTGGCCAAGTAATTCCAGTTCAGGATGAACATGAAAAAGCCCATCTAGTTTTCTGTGACACTCTTTAAAGAACAAGAATGTTCCTCCCTCCATCCCTTCCTTTCTTCCTTTTACTTTCTTCAATTCTTCTATATTAAACAAATTTAATTCAGTTTTTGGACTTGATGGGAACATAGACTTTCATTAAGAAGATTAGACTCTGTCTTTTATGAGTTTATATTTTAAAGATTTGTATGTCTACATTTTTACATGGGACTGAAGAATCCCAGATTCCCAAGACAGCAAAGATATTTGTTCTTATTGAAGGAGGAATGAGTGAAGTTAATGATTTATACTTTTTACTTTCTATAAGACTTTGAATACAATAGAATTATTATCTCAAAGGAATTTTTTAGGTTACACAAAGTTTTGAAGAATAGCATTCAACTTTCTGAGTATAGAATCTATAAGATAGATTAGAAAATTGATCCAGTGCTCTGTTCTTCTAAGATTGTGATATAGGAGAATTGAGCATACAGTTGAATATCAGACACAGCTGACATACAATTATTCATACTTTTCCAGTCTTGACTTTTTCCCAGCTCGTACTATGTCTTCTTCCCTAGTCTACACAACAAAGAACTGTGTGTAAGCCTGAGCAGTCCCATCCTGAGGGTTAAATCCTGCCCTCTCCCAATTTGCCCAGGCATGAAGAAAGTTTCAAGGCATAGGACGTCCCTGCTGGCTTCCCCAGTGGCTATTATAAATTGCAAATGACCACCACTGGAACTGCAAAGAAGTTAATTTCCTGCAGGATAAATTTTGATCATTGTGGGATAGGAGAGAAAGGATGGTTCTGCAGATAAATTCCTCTTTCCATTTCTTTGATAGACTGTGTCTGTAAAGCCTACCCAGGTAAGACCTCCATGCTGATTGACTGGCTCTTTCTCTTCTCAAGCAGTAGACAATTTGGTACTGCACTGCTTCATATCTGCTTCTCATTCTTCTCTGTTTAACCTCCTGTTTATCTCACTTTCTCTGTCTTGGCTTTGCACTTCCCAATAAAGCATTAGCCTTAACCTTTGCATCAGTTTAGATTTTTTTTTTTTCCTTAGGTTAAGAAAAGATAAATAAAAGTTGAGCTCAGATGATCGGACATAGGCTGGGGATGGGTATAGTGAAAAAATATATTTGAGAAACATGACAGAGTTGGAAAACACAGAGATATAAAGTAATTAAAGGTCTCCTCACAGTCATGACACAGGTGTAATTATAATTGGGTGTCAGGAATATTGAAATTATGTTCAATGGAAGTATAAAAAGTATATATCAGCATTGAAGATGTAGAAAAAAGTCTATTTTCTATCTATTCTTCACTCATTGCTTCTATGATAGATGAGGTCTGTTAGCATAGGTTGTTTGTTTAATAATCTAGATTGCTGTGAAAGAAACAGAGTCTCAATTATGAACCAGGAAGAAGATAATATTCTATAAAATGTTGAATTAGGTAAGTTTATTTAGAATAGATATAAGGTTTCCAAAAGACATAGTGGGAATTGTGTAACGTGTTGCAAGTATGAGAAGATTAGAAAAAGACGACTTGACTTCTGCTTCAGTACCCAATCTTATAGGGGAGAGTGTCATGAATGAAAGGTAATTACTAATTTTTCTACAATATTGTTGTTGTTGTTGTTTTTTATTCGGAATTGAATGAAATCCCAAGCAAGATCTGGCATGGTCTCAGACATATGGGCTGCCTGAGACTGTGGGAGGATTATAACTGGACTAACCAAGGCTGAACCCCATCTTCTGCTTTTGCCAATGCCTTGATTAAGAATAGGCTCTTAAAAAGTTTTCTTTACATAAGAATCTCAGAAGACAAGTGATAAGTCAAGATAACCTTAAATTATGTAAGCTGATTCCTGATATGCTATCATATTTATAGATATGCAATTTTGCATTCAACAAAGGCTAGTATGTAACTTTGATTATATGGACTTCATAGTGGATGGAAATAAGGTCATTTCTTTAGAAATGATTCTGTAGAAGTTGTTACTAGAACTTTAAAACTTTAAACAACCTCTTTCATACTTCAATTTATAATATGTAGCATTGACAACAATGAAGTAATGTTTCTTTTACTTTTTTTTTCTAATTTGGCTCAATTCACTTCGAGAAAACAGGCTATTCATTATTCTTTCATTTCTCTTAAAGATAAGCCTCTGGGCATTACCTAAATCACCATCATTGTGCCCATTATTATTTTTACTTTTTTCATTTGTTTGCCTTTCAGGAACATTCTCCTTAGTCTTATTGTTATCGGTTCCAGCGTTTTCAGGTTTACTATCTACCATCCTATCTGATTCATCATTCAGCTTGCTCCTGTATTATCAGGGAACACATTATTAATTTTATTGTTCTCTTTCTCCTGGCTGACACATTTAACGGGATCTGATAAAATTTTCTTTTCTTCGTACCAGATGAAGCCTCCCAATGCTCTTTGCTAATAATGACTTCCTTGCTAAATAATTTCATTCATTACAATTGTGTTTGTTGGGCTGGGGAGTGGCATTTTGATTGTCAAGGCAGAAGTTTGTTTGTAATCCTCTATGTGACTATAATTAAAATCCATGGCATGTTCCCCAGGTAATTAAACATTAATTTAATATTAAAGGTTAATACATTATCTTTTCATTTGTCTGCTTTCTCAGTTTATACAGCATTTAGTGTCTGTTGTGGCTTTGTTTAAATTGATTATGAGCAGTTGTTACAATGATAGTCTTATGTTTGTTTTTATTATGGATTTAATAATTTAGCTTATCATATTGGAGGGATGAAAATATTTTAGCCACTTATTTTATAGCCTATTTGTTATAGATACAGTAAATGTAAAAGTCATGGATCAAGATGTTAAAATCAGATAGATTGATTTATTAAAAATATTTGTTAATTTTTACATAGGATGCACTGCATAAAAGCATAGAGGATTTAAAGATGGAAAATAGTCTCTTTTCTCTTTGTAATGGGAAGGTGGTTCAGGTAAATGGCAATGCAGTGCTACACTAGGATTTTCAGTGAAAACAAGAAAGACTAATGTTCAGAGTCATTGATTCTGTTGTGCTTGTGGGACATGCATATAGCGAGATTCCGGAAAGTGTTGCATATATTCTTCTAAAAATCTACATAGATGTCTGAGCAAGATGTAAAGTCTTGGAATTTATTATCCTCGCTCTGATAGTTATTGCTACAAGAGATAACGCAGTCTCTTGAGTGGAATATGTAATAGGAGAGAGGGCCTGCTATTGAACTCTGGAAGACAACGGGTTTCACTTTTATTTCAATTTTGTTTAACTTTACTTAAGCTAATGAATAGAGCAAAAAGGGTACCTTGGAGGACATATACAAATGTTTACAGAGATTATGGAAACTTCTATTAGTTATTTTTTCTGTTTGAAATTAAAGATATATTTTAGTTGATTTTTTTCTTTTTAAACAAATGGGGAGATCTAAGCCTATATAATTGATAATGGCAAAGAGCCTGCAGTGAAGAAGGGAGTGAGGTTTAATGTATAAGAAATAGGCAAAAAATGAATTTAGTGTTAAATTACCATGAGATTTATCTCCTATTTATATTAATTGACTTTACAGCTGTTTATGTGTTGATTGGTCTAATAAGCAAATCATCATATAAACTACTTAAACAATATACAGATACATTAAGAGGTGTTTAATCATGGGTGGTGCTATAAATATAACTGTGTTCTCCTTCATTTTTTTGAGAAAATGTAATCCAATTGAAGCTGAAGGGAACACTTTCATCTAACTTTATTGTCTTCATTATTTCCATACTATCTTGACCATTATAGTTGAACGACATTTGCTGATTGTTGTGAATTGCTGTCTGATATGTACAAATTTGCCATTTCTTTTCTAATTTTAAATAAAGATCAAAATACTTTTTGTTGTATCAGGGGTGTGTGTAAGTGTATGTGTGTGTGTGAGAGAGAGTGTGTTCATATGTTTATGAGCATTTATAAGACTGTTGGAATACATAAGCTTCTAGGAGAAGAATTGCTATTTCATATACCCTACTCACTAAATCTATCTATTTCTTCTTTTTTTTTTTTTCATTTCTTAAGAGAAAGGTATACAGTCCTTCATATCTCCCCAGAGATACTGTGGTTCCTCTGCATTTGTGTGGCATATTGTTTGTATATAACCCATGTTTTCTTTCTAAGGGTTTATATAACGTATTAGATATAGGTCAGTAATTCTGTCTCATAAATAAGGAGACATCCCACAAACATTGGAATGTATATCTACTGAATTTCAGAGAAGACACAAATTAAATAGTTGAAAATTGCTAAAACCTGTGTTTACTTTTCTTTTTGTTTTTAGGCTATATTTGATAAATTAGAATCCATTACTGAATTATTCAATCAATCTATTGTTGAGGGGGTAATCCATTTCATTTAGAAGTGCAATAAAAAAAGCAATGTGATGGGTTATTGAAATTCAGTATAGGGTATAAGGTTCAATATGTCAGATGAGGCACATTCTTTTGTCTTCTGCACCTCCAAAGACACTAATGTAATAAAGAGTATAGATTTAGATAAAAGAATAAAGCATAAAGAGCAGGAAGAGTTCATCAATAAATGAAAGATTTTAGAATATTTCAGAGAGAGAAATGAGAAGAGAAAAAGAGAGAGAGAGAGAGAGACGAATAATGGATTAAGGATTGAAGAAAATACTAGCAACAAAGTTAGAACAAAAAATACAGGTCACTGTTGCCCACTAAAAGAAAAAATAAGTCTGCAAAGAGGGCCCCAGAGAAAATTTCAATTCAGTGTCGGGAGGCCAGGAGAAGGTTGTAATTAAATTCATGTTAAAGCCAAAGGAAGCAATTTAAAATCTGTATTTAAAAATCTGCTCCGATCTCTGTTGCTATTCCTTTCCACTAGGAACATACAGAGAGCAGGAAGTCTGCACTATCTCCAGTTAATCTAGCTCTGGTGTGAATGTCTATAAATAAGGCCTTCATATTTTAGCATTTGCGGTGTAATTAGGGAGTGTCCGTAACCCAGCATCATTTAAAGACACTAATCATAAGGTGATTTTTGCCAATTGCTCTCCAAAAATGATAGTTAGAAAGATGGCAGTTAACATTCCCATTTAGAGGAGTGATCTAGCCTGTAATAGATCTACTTAACCAAAAGCAAAAAAAAACTATTCCAGCTATACCATATTTGGGCTTCATATATGAAACAAGAAAAATTAAATATCTTCATGCTTAATGGAGAACCCTAAGAATTACCAAAAACAACTAAACAAACTGGAAAGAAAAACTAAACAAAGCTAAAAATAAAATTAAAAATTGAATGAAGAGAAAGCAAAGATAATTCAGGAAACTGAAAATTTTCTTAAATTTAACCCAGTCAATATACTCAGATATTTGGAAAACATACAGTCCTTAAAAAATAAGATGCTGTGAAAAAATAAAAACCCTCAGAAACTAAAAATGAAATTTATACTGTAGAGAAAAATAGGAGTTTTAAATTAAATGCATACTCAAAAGTGTTCCCCAGAATATAGACAACAATATTAAAATAAAATCTATTAAATAATACCACGGAGTATTATTCAGTTTTAAGAAACAATGGTGATATAGCACTTCTTGTGTACTCCTGGATAGAGCTGGAACATATTCTACTAAGTGAGGTATCCCAAGAATGGAAAGATAAGAACCACATGTACTCACCATCAAATTGGTATTAACTGATCAACACATAAATACACATATAAGAATAACATCTATTGAATGTTGGGCAGGGGGGAGAGGGGAGGGAGGAGGAGGGAGGAGGGGATGGGTATATGCATACACAAAGAGTGTGATGCGAACCACCCGAAGGATGGACATATTTGAAACTCGGACTTGGGGCAGGGGGCAAGGGCAACATATGTAACCTAAACATCTGTACCCCCATAATATGCTGAAATAAAAAAAAAAAAGTGGAACATAGCATTTAGGAGATGCACAGTCTTAAGTGTCAGTGTGGATGTTTTCAAAAACCTAAAAGAGGAAACCTAGCAAATTGTAATAACAATGTATTTGCTCCTGTATCTGTAATGTCTAAAGATGAGGTAAGCTAATGAAAGTCCTATGAAGATAGTTTGGCCTTTGTTTCTCTGTAACCGTCTTAGCTTTGTTCTTCTCTGTGTGACCTTATTCTGTAACTGCCTAACTGGCTGCCATAGCAGTTTCTCATGTCACAGCTACATACCCTTCTATGTAGACAAGTAGATATTTTTCCAAGTAGCTGCAGGAGAATAGGTACAAAGCATCTTTTCCAGAAATCCTAGTCAGGGTGCATGCACAAGCTTGTAATCAATCAGTGCAGTGGTGAATTTTTCAGAGAGGCATGGAGGTACCTACTCCAGGTCTAGTCTGGGGGAAGCCTCTCACCCACCTTCCGTATAGGTACTGAGAAGATTCTGGTGTCGAGTTTGCAAGACTTTGGGTGTCACCATCCTCTGTTGGTTGGGGCTGCAGCAGTAGGAAGGGGAGGCCTAGGCTAATATCCATGAGTTTTTCTGAGCTATTCTTCTAGAATTCTCACAGTTTCCTATCTAAAGTTTAAGTCTGTCATCCATCATGAATTATTTTTTGTGAGAGGTGAGAGGTGCAGATCCAAGAAAATGTTGGAAAAACTCTTACAGACATTAGCCCAGTGAAAAAATTTATGAAGAATCCAAAGGTAATCACAGCAACAACAAAAATAAACAAATGGGACTTGATCAAGTTAAAAAGCTTCTGCACAGCCAAAGAAATTATTATGGGAGCAAACAGAAAACCTACAGAATGGGAGAAAATATTCACATGTTACACATCCAATAAAGGGCTGATAACTAGAATCTATGTAGAACTCAGGAAGGTCAGCAAAAAAAAATCAAACAACCTATCAAAAAGTGGGCAAAGATTATTAGAGAAATGCAAATCAAAACCACAATGAGGTATCACCTAACCCCAGTGAGATTGGCCTCTATCAAAAAATCACAAAACAACAAATGTTGGCAAGGATGTGGAGAGACAGGAACACTCTTACACTGCTGGTGGGACTGCAAATTAGT
>CAUYSK010093384.1:0-15139 GCA_963575035.1 Avahi laniger
AATTAATTTCTTTCTATTTTTGGTAGAGGTGGGGTCTCACTCTTGCTCAGGCTGGTCTCGAACATCCTGAGCTCAGAATGATCCGCCCACCTCGGCCTCCCAGAGAGCTAGGATTACAGGCGTGAGCCACCGCGCCCGGCCTCAAACCGATAATTTTTAAAAATTATAAAGATGGTGCAATGTAAATGGTACCAGTTTTTCAAGCGAGCATTTTAAATAAAAACTTTTTTAAAATGTGCATATTCTTTGACCTAGCAATTCCACTTCTAGGAATATAACTTAAGGAAATAAGAAAAGACATAATACAAGGATGTTCACAGCAACACTGGTTATAAAAGGAAGGTAAATTAAAATGTCCAATAAAAGGCTAAATTATGATAAAGGTATACAACTAAATACAAAATTCAGTCACCACAAATAATGATGTAGATGTAATGACATCATTAAAAACACATTAAAAAAACCCCGGAACACATTGCATATGTGGTGGGTATAATTTAATCTTACAATAAGTCTTGAAAGTAGGCAGATTATCTAACTTCTGAATTGTGCAGAATGGGGACAGAACTATTTATCTCGCAGGGTTACTTTGCGAATTAAATAAAAAAATAAAAACCATGTTCCTGAAACACAGTGGACATTCAATACTAAATGACCCGCTCAAGGTCACACAGTGCAAAGCTAGGATTTAAACCCAGGATTTGAATCTCGCGTTGCTGGGAGCGCGTGGGAGGTTAAGGAGCTTTTCTTGGCCTCAATTCTTAAGGTAAAGTTAGACTTTCCTTCTCCCTCGTAAAGCGCACCTTAGAGACCAGGGAACACACAACAGACATATTCAGAAAGAGAGGGAGCGCTCAAGAGCCGCCTTAGGACCCTCTAAGGCTTGCCCGCTTTTCCCTCTTTGCTTTTCCAACTCTAAATACTCACCCTTTAGTATGCAGGACCTCCAGTTTCCGGGGTAGAAGTGACGTCTATATCCAAGCGCCGGAAGTGAGCTTGCGGAGTACGAAGAAGTGCGCCGGCGGGTTTGAAGCGGAGTGCGCTTTGGAGTGAGAAGCTGCTCGGCTGTAGAAAGCGGCCGACAGCATGACGACCCAGGGGGGCCTGGTAGCCAACCGAGGCCGGCGCTTCAAGTGGGCCATTGAGCTGAGCGGGCCTGGAGGAGGCAGCAGGTGAGGCGCCTGGGTGTATCTGGATATCGGAGTCTTCATCCCAGAACTGCCCCAGAGTAATGAGTGGGACCTGGGCCCTTAGGCGCAATTCTTTGAGAAGGATGGATGGCACACAGACGTCATATGGCGGAGGCAGCGGCTTCTCTGCCTTGGAGGTTTCTGTGCTTAAAAGGTGCTTATTTCAGTCCTCCCAACAAGCACAGGACTTACGAACCCACAAGGGGGCTTGTGTATCTCAGCATCTTTATTCCTATGATTGGTAGAGCAGGAAATGTGGGATATGAAGCGTAGAAGCTTGCACCTTTATTTTCTTGGTTTCGTTCTTTAGGGGCCGAAGTGACCGGGGCAGTGGCCAGGGAGACTCACTCTACCCAGTCGGTTACTTGGACAAGCAAGTGCCTGATACCAGTGTGCAAGAGACAGACCGCATCCTGGTGGAGAAGGTACAGAGGCATAAATGTTATCGTAGTTCTCGGACCAGTCCTGATTTACACACCCACTGTCATCTCTCAGACAGCATTACTGTAGATAGCTCTTAACCTGAATATTTGGAAGCTAAACTCCTTGAGGTTAGTATTACAGTAGTTTGCATATCAGCTCCAAAAGTGCTTAATAATTTGAACAATAAAAGATGTTTGGAACATAAGGTATAAAAAAGTCAGTTAAAAATGATCTTTTTGGTGGAAACCTTTTATATTCTAATTCCCTTACACCACTCGTCCAGTCTGTCAGGATATTTTGTTGGCTTTACCTTCAAAATAGGTCCCAAATCCTGCTGTTTCTTACTGCCTTCACCTGTCATCCTAATCTAAGTCACCATCCCTCACTCAGATTTCTACAGTAGACCAAAAAAAAAATTAAATCAATTATTTTGAGGTATAGTTTATGTACAATAAACTGTATTAGCATAGTTTCCCAAACTCAGCGCTGTTGACATTTTGAACTGGATGCCTAGTGGTGGGGGACTGTACTGTGCACTGTAGAATGTTTAGCAGCATCCCTGGCCTATGCTCATTAGATGCCAATAGTGCCCTTCCCTAGTTGTGACACCAGAAATGTCTCCAACATTACCAGTGTCTCTCAGGAGGCAAATTGCCCTCATTTGAGAACCACTCATTTAAAGGGTACAATCTGATGAGCTTTGACAGTGGTATACCTGCATGAAACCGCCACCATCTTGAAAGAGAACATACGTTTCATCTCCAAAAGATTTCTTGTGTCCCTCTCTGCAGCAGACTTGTAACTAGTCTAGCTACTTACTCCCTGTAGTCTATTCACAGCACAGCACTTAGAATGGTCCTTTTAAAAGATGTCAGATCATTCCTATTCAAAGCTCTCCTTTAGCTTCCCATTCATTCAGCATAAAAGCCAAAGTCTTTTTAGTGTTCTACATAACTTGGCATTGATCAAGCCCCTTGCATCTTTGACCTCTTCTACCATTTTCCCTTTTGTTGACCTCACCATAGTCATAATGGCCTCCTTGGTGCTCCTTAAAAGATACCAGACAAGCTTCTGTCTCAGGCTTTTTATACTTGTTCTTCCTTCTTCCTGGAGTGTTCTTTCCCCAGATACCTTCATGACTTGCCCACTCATCTCCCTTAGGTCTCTCAAATGTTAACTTCTTAGTGAAGCCTACCATCATGGCAATCCCTATCTGATTTACTTACTTTATATTTCTTCATATCATCCATATTTATGATACGGCTTACTTATTTTGTTTATTGCCCATCTCCGTTATCATTTTCGTAAGTTCCATGAGAGCGGGATTTTATCTGATGTATCCCAATTGTCCAGAACAGTGCTTGGCACTTCTTTTCACATTTCTTTCCCAGTCTTAATATTATTCAATACTAAATAATTTTTGCTTCATGGAATGCATGTGATTTTCACAAGATGAAAATGACAGCCATTATCAATCCTGGAAAAATATCATCCTATCATTTTTCATCTTGGTACATCAAAGTGTAATATGAATAATACATGGGAGTAAGCTATTATTAAAATGGCCTGATTTTTTTTTTTTTTTTTTTTGAGACAGAGTCTCACTGTGTTGCCCGAGCTAGAGTGCCGTGGCTTCATCTTAGCTCACAGCAACCTCAAACTCCTGGGCTCAAGCGATCCTCCTGCCTCAGCCTCCCGAATAGCTGGGACTACAGGCATGTACCACCATGCCCAGCTAGTTTTTTTTCTGTATATTTTTGTTGTCCAATTAATTTCTTTCTATTTTTAGTAGAGACGGGGTCTTGCTCTTGCTCAGGCTGGTTTCGAACTCCTGAACTCAAACAATCCACCCACCTCGGCCTCCCAGAGAACTAGGATTATAGGCGTGAGCCACCGCGCTTGGCCCTAAATGATTTTTGTTTCATGAAATGCATGTGATTTTCACAAGATGAAAATGACAGCCATTATCAATCCTGGAAAAATATCCTATCATTTTTCATCTTGGTACCTCAAAGTGTAATATGAATAATACATGGGAATAAGCTATTATTAAAATGGCCTCATTTTTTTATGTAGCTAGATTTACTTTGTTAATATTTTAAGATTTTCTTCATTTAGATTCATGGGTGATATTAGCCAATGATATTTGAAATGTAGATTCCATAAGAAATTTTTTTTTTTTTTTGAGACAGAGTCTCACTGCGTTGCCTGGGCTAGAGTGCCGTGGCATTGTCCTAGCTCACAGCAACCTCAAACTCCTGGGCTCAAGCAATCCTCCTGCCTCAGCCTCCCGAGAAGCTGGGACTACAGGCATGCACCACCATGCCCGGCTAATTTTTTCTATATATTTTTAGTTGTCCAATTGATTTCTTTCTATTTTTAGTAGAGACGGGGTCTCGCTTTTGCTCAGGCTGGTATCGAACTCCTGAGCTCAAACAATCCGCCCGCCTCGGCCTCCCAGAGTGCTAGGATTACAGGCATGAACCACCGCGCCCGGCCTCCATAAGAAATTTTAGTGTTTATTTTTCCTGTTTTTTCTTAACTCTTTCCTAAATAGTTTAATTTTTTTTTTTTTTTCCTGAAGCAGAGTCTGGCTCTGTTGCCCGGGCTAGACTGCCGTGGTGTCAGCCTAGCTCACAGCAACCTCAAACTCCTGGGCTCAAGCAGTCCTGCTGCCTCAGCCTCCTCAGTAGCTGGGACTGCAGGCATGTGCCACCCGTGCCTGGCTGATTTTTTCTCTATATATTTTTAGTTGTCCAGCTAATTTCTATTTTTTTTAGTAGAGATGGGGTCTCGCTCTTGCTCAGGCTGGTCTCTAACTTCTGAGCTCAAATCATCTGCCTGCCGCAGCCTCCTGGAGTGCTAGGATTACAGGCATGAGCCACCGCGCCCCGGCCAGGATGCCCTATCTTTAGTAGGAGAGAGCGCCTTCTTGTGGTAACATGGAGAAGGGAAGGGGTGGTGAAATTGAGGCAGCAGTTCAGTCAGAAGAAGGGAATTGTGAATTCTGTTCATTTGACTTTAGCATTAGTGATACCATGTATGTGGGACCGAGGGTAGTGATCAGAGGTTAAAATTTTGTGTTTGTTTTAGCGCTGCTGGGACATTGCCTTGGGTCCCCTCAAACAGATTCCCATGAACCTCTTCATCATGTACATGGCAGGCAATACTATCTCCATCTTCCCTACTATGATGGTGTGTATGATGGCCTGGCGACCCATTCAGGCTCTTATGGCCATTTCAGCCAGTAAGTATTCTTGACATGATCCTTCCTTAATTTTTAAGAATTAAAGGCAAATTCTTAGGCACAGTTTTTGGCTAGAGGGTGTGCAGGGTGGTGGAGGTAATGGTGGTGGCACCGAAGGGAAAATAGTACTTACGGTTTTCTGTTTGCCTTTAATGGTCCTATTTCCTGTCTCACTATGGGTCTATATAATTTTAATGTATTATTGGTTTAATCCATATTGGGGAAAAAAAAGTTGTTTTGGTTTTAACAACTTCTGTTGCCCCAACAGCCTTCAAAATGTTAGAAAGTTCAAGCCAGAAGTTTCTTCAGGGTTTGGTCTATCTTATTGGGAACCTGATGGGTTTGGCTTTGGCTGTTTACAAGTGCCAGTCCATGGGACTGCTGCCTACACATGCATCAGATTGGTTAGCCTTCATTGAGCCTCCTGAGGTAAGGCAAAAGAAAAATTGCATTTTGGGCAGTTATAATGTACAGTGAATAGCTGACCTCCTTAAGGGTGGTAAATTAAGGGTTGGTATTAGAGTTTCTTTATTAAGAAATAAGAGCCATTAGGAGTTCGGAAATTATTTTTTAAGGAAAGGCAAAATAGATCTTGTGATTAAAGTGTTAAGTAATTGATTCAGGAAGTTATTTTAATACTTTTTCATCACTCACTTTACTTTTTCTTCTTTCAGAGAATGGAGTTCAGTGGTGGAGGACTGCTTTTGTGAACCTGAGAAAGCAGCACCTGGTGCCTATGTATTTGGGTTTTATTTATATCCTCCTTTACGCCCAGTGGCTCCTCATCATACTCTTAAAATAATCACTCGTGTTAAAAAAACCAAAAAGCTCTCTTTTCTCCATGGTGAGGAGACAGATCCTACTAGAAGGACAATGTACACATTATTACAGACACAAATAAACTGTACCACAACCCCTGACTGAAAATAATGTAGAAAACTTTATTTATGTTTCCAGTACAGAGCAAAACAAACAAAACCATAACTCTATGTAAACAAAAGAATGGTTGCTGCTAAATCAAGAACTGTAGCAGCATCTCCTTTCAATAAATTAAATGGTTGAGAACAATGCTTTAAAAAAAGTTGCACAAGTTTCCCTTAAGTCTACTTTCCTTAATATTTCTCTTCTATTTATACAAGCTATTTTATACATAAAAATTCCACTGGAGACACTTGTGGAAGATGTGAGAAACTAATGCCGGATTCAGATTATACATGATGAAAAAGAAATAAACCAGACAAAAAGAGCACATGCTTACAGTGTAATTGTTATTTTAATACCCACAATAAAGGATCTTTAACATTTTTGGGGGAATGAGGATTGGTGGGATCCTTGGGGCCACAGGAATCTGAGGCAACGGAAGATACATAGTGATCTTTCCCCTGCCAAGAGGAACCTGGCACCTGTCAAGTAGATGCCGCAGTTCAAATGTCAGCTTTTAAGATAACTATGGAAGGCAGAGGGCCCAGAGGAGGAGAATGTATATTATTATAACCTGCCCTGGTAAAGTCATAGATAAGACTTAAAAGCTGGATCTTACTCAAAAGGCAGGAGGAGGTCTTTCCTTTCTCTTACCTCTTGAAAGACAAAGCCCCTTCCCCTAAGGTGCATTCTCTCTCATCAAGTTTTCAGTATTGCTTTATTTGCAGTGATTAAAAGAGATGAGACACTTGGGAAACAAACAGCATAAGCAACACACATAGACATGAAATGTTCTAGACAGATGAGTATAAATCTGGCCTAATAACCACTTTTCCATGTAACAGTGATTTTGTGTTTTAGGGACCGAAGTAGTGGCTATTCCACTAATTCCCTTATCCCTTTAAAAGACTTTTTTACAGAGCTCCAACCACAAACAGCACTTCTAAAACTAACATTATTTTCTGCCCATATTTGTTCTCTATAGAAAAAAATACAACATTTTGGCCAGGGGTGTATGTAAGTATAGGGGAATTCTGGGCAGGCTGACTTTTATAGTATGGGTCTTTAAGATTTTGGGTCCTAGAGGACCTCACCCACTACTGGTATACTCGACTAAGCAATGGAGTGTTGCAGTGAGAGTTGTAAACAATGCTTCTACCCTCTGTAGGAAGCAGAAAAAAAGACAAGATCCTGTCTGCTTTGCTACCCTAGAGGTTGAAGTACAAACAAAGGGAACAAATCAAAGTGACTCAATTTCTTAAGCCATATTGAAGGGTTTTCTTCTCTGACCTTAATTTGTGACACATAGGCCAGCTTGCTCCATAGCCTATTTGGGAATCAAAGAACTGCACTATTTGTCATTAGTAAAGCAAAATTCATAAACAACCATGAATACAGTTTCTCTAAATACTTATCCTGTAAAAGAAATGAAGATTTCACATACTTTAAATTACTACTCAGCCACACAGTTTATTTATGCTTGTAAGCCAGATGTTTTGTGATCAGTAAATTGGTAGGTAAATAAGAAGCTGAGCTTGCACAAGTTTTCCTTGGCACATTTTGAGCTTTCTGAAAACAAAAGTGACATAGCAGAAGACTGTTGGTTTGGATAATCTTTGTTCAGAGCCAAGTGTCTGCAGTCCAAATGAAGAATAAAGTTGAAAGAAAAGGGGGAAATGCTCATACTTTGGGCATTAAGTTGAATGCCTCGTCTTAACTATGGCTTTGGAGATGAGGCCACAGGTTTCTTAGTGGAAGAAAAGTTTCTTGAATCAGGCCAATGCCAATCTGTATGCCACTTTAGTGAAGCAGGTAAGGAGAGTAGCAGCTCAGTAACTTTGGCACTGTGGAAAGAATATGGCTCTAGAACTTCCAATTCCATTGCTAGATTCCCCCTTTAAAAGATGGTTCAAAGCTTTTAGGGAAGGATTTTGTCCAGTCTTCCTAGTGTTTGTTCATTCCGATTTTTTTGACCTGTACCTCCTAACTCAGAAGGCAAAAAAAGAAGGAAAGGAGAACCTATGGTCAATGTGCATCATGACCTATATTTTTTAGATAACAGCTTATGTGTTTTGTTCATGTTGCATAGAGAACCACAGACCGTATTTCGGTATATCTTAATAGCTTCCTTGTGGAATTGCCTTAGTTCAGTCATTTGAAAAGAACCTGAAAAAAATAATTTTTACTTTTAAAAAAACAATTTCCATGGTAACATGGCCTGTGTTACAACCACCAGAATGGGTTTAGAGTTAAGAGAAACAAACAGGTGAAATATACACTGACACAGTATAGATACTTGAGTCTGGTACTTTGGGGGACTCTTGTTTTTGAGAAAGAAATAGAGGCTGCAGCCATGTTTCAGGTTTTGTGCATTAGTACGCTAATATAAAATTAGAGGAGAGCAGTGGGTAAACTAAAGATAATTAGCTAAAAAATATTTTCAGTTTGGCTTGCCACAGGTTGTCTCCCAGGATAACAGGTCCCCATATTCTTAGCCATGAATTCTTTAGTAAGATGAAGCTCTGTTTCTGGCTGTTACCCCTCTGATGTCATCACTGAACCATGATTTCTGAGACTCATCTCTAGTGTTGGATATATACTTGCTTTTTGTTTTCAGTTGAATTTCTAGCATCCCTTTTACCAATTCATTGATTGGCACAGCTTGTTAATTCTAACTTGCCTTCAGTCAGACATGGCTTATTTAGGACTTGACCATTGTTTGGATGTTGCGGGAATATTTGCTGCTTCCGTAAAGACTGCACATCATATGGGAGCAAAGAGCAGATCCATTTGTACTCTTTTGCACAAGTACTTGAAGCTCAGCTCATCCAGATTTCAGTGTGATGTGTGTAGAACGCAGGCCTCTAGTTGAGCAGGAGTGGTAGTAAAGAGCTAGCACTTCCACGGAGGATGGAGGCCTTTTAGGAAAGGTGAGGCCAGAGTCATTCAGGAACAGATTATGAATAAATGGTGATCACTTCACTGCCACCACCCCGGACCAGGAGGACTCGCTCTAGTCCCTCGGTGAGCACTTCTAGGAACTCCATATCTTCAGAATTTGTCAAGGAGACAAACAGGCAAAAGAAGAGCACACATTTACAACCTGGCATCATCATCATCCATTTATCTGATCATAGAGCTACAAAATCAGCATGCTTGTCTTAATTATTATGTACTCAGAATCAGAAAAGTCTGAACTTTGGATTCAATTTAACCCTGCGAAGTAATCTAGGGATCTAGTTTTTTTGCATATATAATACAAGACTGTCTCGCATTTCTTAGATATTTTCTAAACGTTACTTAAAAATGGGAAAAGGCTGGGTATGGCGGCTCATGATTTTAATCCTAGCTCTTTGGGAAGCCAAGGTGGGAGGATTTCTTGAGACAAGCCTGGGCAACACAGTGAGACCCGATCTCTAGAAAAAATAAAAAATTAGCCAGGTTTGGTTGCACGTGTCTGTCATCCCAGCCACTCAGGAGGCTGAGGTAGGAGGATTGCTTGAGCCTAGGAATTTGAGGCTGCAGTGAGCTATGATCATGCCACTCTAACTCCAGCCTGTGTGAGAACAGAGAGAATCTGTTTCAAAAAAAAAGGAAAAGGTAGGGAGAAGCCACAAGTAATATGTTATTCTAAATGATAAAATATGATAAAAATGCCAACAAATAATAAGAAAAAGCCACAACAGGGCAGCTTATCAGATTACTAGAGAGAACTCAAGTAATTTCTAAGTGAAGCTGCTCAAGTCAGATTATTCTGTCAGTTCATTTTTTCTTTTTTGGTAGAGATAGAGTCTTGCTATGTTGTCCATGCTGGCTCAACTCCAGGCCCCAAGTGGTCATCCCATCTTGGTCTTCAAAAGTACTAGGATTGCAGGTGTGAGCCACCATGCCTGGCCCATTTTGTCTTTCTTTCTTTCTTTTTTAACCTCTTTTCATAAATGGAACTGGTAGGAATGGGCCAGTCTATGTCATTCAGTGCTGAAAGGTTCCCATAAAAACAATTTTGGGATGAGGGTATGAAGAATAATCCCTATCCCCTTTGTGCTCCTTAGTTAAGGGAGGTTCTACCTCAGCTGCTTATCCCCTAACTCCATCCAAAAATGAGAGGCTTTGCAAAGTGGGTAGAGCCCAAGAAGGAGAAAGAATGTGGATATTCTGTCTCTAGGACTGTCAGGGTTCTATACACTGAAATACACACACACACACACACACACACACATATTTTTTTTTTTTCTTTTGTAGGGACTGGATTGCTATGTTGCCCAGGCTGGTCTTGAACTCCTGGTCTCTCAAATGATCCTCCCTCCTTGGCCTTCCAAAGTGCTAGGATTATAGGGGTTAGCCACTGTGCCTGCCTGGTCTTGTCTTTTTTTTTGATACTTTTTATTTTGAAATAATTATAGATTCACAGGAAGTTTCAAATAAAGTACAAAGAGGTCCCATGTGCCCTTCTCCTAGTTCCCCCCAATGGTTACATCTCATGTACGATATTAGAACCAGAAAAATGACTTTGGTACAATGTATGTATATAATTCAATGTCATTGTATCATATGTGTAGATCCATGTAACTGTCCATGTCATCGAGATAGAGAACTATTCCATCACCACAAAGATCTCCCTCCTACCATTGATACTTCCTTGTTGTTACTATTTACTATCATACTGAATATTAGACATCGTGTTGCAAATATACCACCTAAAAAGTCTTTTAGGGTTCAGAGAAAATATATTACACCTCCAACTCCCCCAAAAGAGATTAATCTCACGACTTTTGTAAGAATCCTTGCCTAAGACTTTTAAGTTTTCCTTCCTCAAAGAGGGAAACTGGGGCATAGATAAGAATTTTTTTTTAAGAGACAGGGTCTCACTCTGTCACCGAGGGTGGAACTTTTGAGCTCCAGCGATCCTCCTGCCTCAGCCTCCTGAGTACCTAGGGATACAGGTGTGTGCCACCATACCTGACTAATTTTTAAATTTTTTGTAGAGATGGAGGTCTTGCTATGTTGCCCATGCTGGTCTTGAACTTCGAGCCTCAAACAATCCTCCTACCTTGGCCTCTCAAAGTGCTGGGATTATAGGTGTGAGCCACTGCACTTGGCCTGTCAATGACTTTTATAGTTACCTAGTTATCTCATCCAAGAAAGAGACTAAGGAGATTTTCCCCACTGGAAGCTCCACTCTTGAAAAGGATACAGTTTTCATCACCCTCAGGGTTTCTAGGAGGCCCTGGCATATTCAACAAAACCAACTTTGCTTCATGGGACTTGTTAACTATAACCTCATTGAGCTTCACAGCTGTATGCATCCGCCTCACATTGGACTGGTCCCTGGGAGGGGAAGAAACAAATGGAGGTAATTAAGGCAAAGAGAAAACTATTAAAACTACTAAACAGAGATAGTTAAGGCAAAGAGAAAAAATATTGACTAGTTATATAGTCAATATTTAACACTTGAGATCCAGAGCTTTTTCACTTGATCATGGGTAATGTGATAAAATTACTTCTTTATGATAATATCCTGGATTTTCTCATTCTACACTTGCTTAATTTATATTAGTACTAGGAACACAGTATGGAGGTGAACTATGTGGAGAGAAAGGATGGTTAGTTTGTGTACAATGTTAACTGAGAGCAAATATGCATAGGCAAACAATAAAGAGATGACTGGATTTGGGGTAAAAAGAACAGACTCCATCCTGTGTGTCCAGGCAAAGCCACATCTGTGCCATTGACTAGGTTATTATATTATGTGACAAGCTTGTAAGTGGGAAAACTCACGGACGCATGTTAAGCAGGTCCTGGAATCCTTCCATCGACTTGGCTTTTTGCCCCCGGGATGCCATGTACTTGTCTTTTGTCCAAGTCATGTGCACCTTCTCCTGATAAGTTTCTGTCTCTTCATCCTCATCAGAGCCAATGCTGGTCAATCTTAGCATTGAGTTCCGGTCTTTCACCAACTGTGCCTGAGGAAGGTCCAACACAGTTATTCTACCTAATTTTCTCTCACGCTTCATCTTCAATTATTTTGAAACAATAATGGGGTTCTAGTGGAATAACTGATAAAGTGAGAAGGAAAGAATTTGTTATCTTGTGAAAATAATACAGTATCCTCCCTTTCACTGACGGACTTCATGGGGCCAGGATTAGGTCGATGCAGTGAGGTCTCACCTCTCTGTCCCGCTCTGTTTTGGACAGTCGCATGTGCCGGAGCATCTGGGACCTTTGCTCCATCATCAGAGTGCGCTCGTAAGTGTAAGCTGATATGTCACTGTCGTGCTGCCACAGATATCACACAAAATGGGCAAAAAGCACAAAGGAGAAAGATGAACCATACATTTTTATTTCTACTGACTAAATTAAACCAGAGACAGTAGCACAATTATCAACCTGAGTTTCACCCCCATTTTGGTCAGTCATTGAGCTACATAAATATTTTTTCCTGTAGATAAAATCTTGAGAGTCTTTTTCATTATCTAGCCATTACATGTGCTGTCTTGAAATACAAAATGCAAACTATTATCTCTCCCTCTTTTTCAAAAATACTACTTGGCTATTTAAAAAAAAAAGAACCATGTGTGATTTTAAGCATGAATATATGAATTAAAAATTAATAAAACTATATTAAGCAGATAAGAATCTAGCAGAAATGTAAGGGCTGTGTAATAAACACAAACAAGAAAGCAAAAACAAAAAAAATACCGAACACACATCACATACCCATTCTACTTAGGTCAAAAAAATTAGAGTGTTTTTGGCACTGGGTGATTAATTCACATTAATAGCCGAACGATTTCCCAAATCAGAAAAGGTTCAAAGAAGACAGGGTGCGGGGGGATAGGGGATGGGGTATGTGGGAATGGTGGTCCCTTCTATCTTAAACTCAGCTCTCTCACCATCTCCACCACTTCCACCTCTGCCTCAATACGCAGGTGGTACAGGAAGGTGGCCAGGTCCTTCTTCATCTGGATACTGTTGTCTTCTAGTTGGGCTACCGTGAAGATCCGTATGCTGCACTTTCGCCATACCTGAGAGAGTGCACAGGCACATGGAAAATTAGATGCAAGAGGGCAAAAAAGAGTCATTTCCTAAAACATGAGGCATTATTGCCTAGAACAACCTTGCTACAGTATTAGGATATTTGTTCCTAGCTTCCTACTTGCTATGTTGTTATACTAGGGCAAAAGACTGATTAAATAACACATTCTATACAGTTTTAAGGGAGTTCTTAATTTCATAACAAGAAAAAACTGGCAAGAAGAGACCGAGGCGGGCGGATTGCTTGAGCTCAGGAGTTCAAGACCAGCCTGAGCAAGAGCGAGACTTCGTCTCTACTGAAAATAGAAAGAATTAATCGGACAACTAAAACTATATAGAAAAAAATTAGCCAGGCATGGTGGTGCATGCCTGTAGTCCCAACTACTCGGGAGGCTGCGGCAGAAAGATTGCTTGAGCCCAGGAGTTTGAGGTTGCTGTGAGCTAGCCTGATGCCGTGGCACTCTAGCCCAGGCAAAAAGAGTGAGACTCTGTCTCAAAAAAAAAAAAGGAAAAACTGGCAAGAGAAAAAATAGCTTGTGATATATTACTTCAGATGATACCATGTATAACATTTATATTATATTTATAATGTATTTATAATATTTATACTATTTACTGTTTAAAATTTCAGTTTCATTACTCTTACCAAAGTATGAGCATACATGTGTATGAAATACACACACACGTACTTTAGGTTTGCAGTATTTGGTTGTTTTTCAAAGATGTGTTCACTTTTTATTCTTTTTCCCAAGGGCTCATATAGAACTTTATTTTTTTGAGACAGAATCTCACTCTGTTGCCCAGGCTAGAGTACTGTGGCATCAGCCTAGCTCACAGCAACCTCAAACTCCTGGGCTCAAGCAATCCTTCTGCCTCACCCTCCCAAGTAGCTGGGACTACAGGCATGCGCCACCATGCCCGGCTAATTTTTTCTACATATTTTTAGCTGTCCAAGTAATTTCTTTCTATTTTTAGTAGAGACGGGGTCTAGCTCTTGCTCAGGCTGGTCTCGAACTCCTGAGCTCAAACAATCCACCCACCTCGGCCTCCCACAGTGCTAGGATTACAGGCGTGAGCCACCGCGCATGGCCCGTCATATGGAACTTGATTAATTTGCTTAATTTCACTTGGAGATGGGTAGGTATCATATACAAACACAACTATTTCTCATAAGGTTGAAAATGGGAGAGCCGAGAATAATCCCCAATTCCTGATTCTAAGCCCCAGCACTACATAATCAAAGAGGAATACTTTGTTTAGTGAATCGGGACAGAAGGAAGAAAGACTTTTCGGAGTTGTCTAAAATACCTTGTGCTGTTTCAGGAGGAATGGTAAGAGCATGAGCATCCCCCCATCATGCACAATCCACCACACATCAATGTTGCCCTCAGAAAATTGCTCCACATTGCTGGGAAAGAAGGAGATGTTTTTAGCCACCAGCAGAGCGAGATGGGCAGCAGTTGTTACTCGAACCGTGCCTAGGGGAATAAAAAGAATCAGAATAAGCAGAGAAGAATCCTTATGCTTCTCTTGCTTTTCCACCATGTCAGGAAAGTAAGGATAATGTTTTTTTTTTTTTTTTAGGCAGAGTCTCACTGTGTTTCCCAGGTTATAGTGCCGTGGCGTCAACCTAGCTCAAAGCAACCTCAAACACCTGGGCTCAAGCAAAACACCTGCCTCAGCCTCCCGAGTAGCTGGGACTACAGGCATGTGCCACCACGCCCGGCTAATATTTTCTATTTTCAGTAGAGACGGGGTCTTGCTCTTGCTCAGGCTGGTCTTGGACTCCTGAGCTCACGTGATCCTCCCACCTCGACCTCCCAGAATCTTGGGATTACAGGCGTGAGCCACTGCACCCGGCCAGATGGCAACAAATCAGACAGACTCAGTGCTCGACCCTTGTGAAGCTTATAGAAAATAACAGTAACTAAGGGATAACATATACAGCCACAGTTTTCCCAGCAAGGGGGGAAAAATAACTAAAGGGAAAGAGAGGGCAGGGGCAACACATTCACATTTCACCTAATATTGAAAGTCCCTCAGATCCAACACTCCAATCCCACTTCTGGCTTTGTTTGTTCCATAGCATTTATCATGTGTCCTACGTATCATGTGTTATAAAATACGACATGAATGTTCTACTTATTGATGTCTTGTCTGTCTCCCTATTAGGACATCAGCCACACCAGAGCAGGGACCTTTTCTTTTTCTGGCTCGCTGTTGCTCCATAACAGCACCCAGGGCATCGTAGTAGGTGTTCAGTAAAATCTGGGCAGTGAAGAAGTTTGGGTCCCAGTTGTCTGCAGTGGGGGTGAGCTTGGGG
>CAUYSK010093387.1:0-15927 GCA_963575035.1 Avahi laniger
CTGCTGTGAACTGCACGTGCGAGGGATGTAGGTTGCGTGCTCCTTATGGGAATCTAATGCCTGATGATCTGAGATGGAGCCAAGGTGGTGATGCTAGTGCTGGGGAGAAGCTGCAAATACAGATTATCATTAGCGGACAGGCTTGACTGCACAGTAAGTGCAATGCGCTCAGATCATCCCCAAGCCACCCTCCCCACCCCAGGTCTGTGGGAAAATTGTCTTCCACAGAGCTGGTCCTTGGTGCCAAAAGGTTGGAGACCGCTGCTGTATACTCTGTCAGGTATTCACAGGTTGCTTAAATGTTTAAGAAGGCTTATTTCTGTGAATGCTGTGGTTTTTACTGTGTTTAAGGGGGCCCACACAAGGTATTCATAAGTTACCTCTATAACTTTTATTTATGGATTGAAAATAGCTTTTTATTCCTGATAACGGCTACCGCGTATATCATTTACTATGTGCCAGGCACCATCCCAAGGATTTTTCATTTGTTAACTCATTGAATTGAGTCCTCACAGCACTGCTTTGAGGTAGGTATTACTATTGTTGGTATGACTATTTCGTGGATTGATTAGGAAGCCGAGTATCAGAAAGGTTAGGTTTTTGGTAACTGATGGAGATGGGATTTGAACCCTGGCTGACTGCTTCTGTGTCCATGCACTAAGGCCACTGTGTTGAGCTGCAGTGTCTTCATCACTTGGGCAGCAAGTCAGTCCAGGTACAGTTATCCTCCACAGGTAAAGGAGAGAGGTGCTGCTCATTTTGTTCCTGACACTACCTATGAGTCATCTCAAATCCAGCCGTGGCTGCTTTTTTCTGGGGGTGGGGTGGGATATGAGCTCTTTTGTGAGCTAAGACTGGTTTTTACCGCCCCTTCTCTTTTTTTTAATTTTTTTGATTAGGAGATGGTATCTCACTCTTTCACTCAGGCTGGAGGTCAGTGGTGCAATCATAGCCCACTGCAGCCTCGAACTTCTGGGTACAAGTGATCTTCCTGCCTCAGCCTCTCGAGTAGCTGGGACTAAAGGCTTGAGCCACCATGGCTGGCAGTTTTTACATTTTTAAATGGTTGAAAAAAGTCAAGCGTAATGTTTCATGTTACATGAAAATGAATGAAATTTGAATTTCAGTGTTTATAAATATAGTTTTATTGGAATAGAGTCATGCTCATTTATTTGTGACTACTTTTGTGTGACAGTAGCAGAACTGAGTATTTGTGACAGAGAATGTATGACTTACAAAGCCTGAAATATTTACCCTCTGGCCCTTTACAGAAAAAGTTTACTGACTTTTGATCTGGATTATTGCAGTAGTCTCATACTGGCTTCCCAAACTTCACCCCTGTGTTTCTGTTCTGTTCTCCATTGTAGGTGGATATATGTAAGAGAAGCTAACATCTGTATCTCTGATGGGCGTTTATTTAATTTTGCCACATAGTCGTTACTTGTTAGTTGTTTACCTATTTATATCCTGTAATTAGAGCAGAAACTCCTTATGGTAGGGATGATATCTTACTCATCAACAAAAGGTACCCACATGCTATCCATGTTGTTTATGTTTGAATGAAGATATACTTGATCTTTCATAAATGGTAATTTAAATTTTAACTCACATATTTATATTTTCATTTTAAGAGCAAGTAAAAAAAGACAGCAGTTGGTAAAACCTAGTAAAGGTTTTTTTTTTTTTTTTTGGTACAAACTCTTCCAGCATATCTGTTAGAGCTTTCATAGTAGTGGGATCCCTGATACTTCTTTTGTAGCACTGACAAGACCCCTAGGTCCTTTGACAAGTACAATGGTTTCAGAGCTAAGTCGTTTTAATTAGTGTATGATGCATGCTTTATTAGAACCATTGTGGCCTAGAGCAATGATAGGATACTGGTAGCTTTGGGAATGCCCTTGAATGTGGCATGTAAGTTAGAAGGAAAACCATACCAGTGACTGAGACTGTACCTTGTTGCTGAGCTGGGGTCAGCAGGCCAGGCCAGGACTGGCATTATGAAATAATGTGGCAAAGTTTGATGAATTCCACAGTGTGCTCCTTTGAGCAATCTGTTAGGAGCTGAGGAAGTCCTGATCTCCTGCAAGGACCAAACAGGCATATAGTAAAGGTCAGAGCAAACCTGGTGTCTCGCCTAGAGTATTGGGCAACGTTTGAAGCAGCAGGTTTCAAAGATCATGGGAAGTAGCGCTTTCTCAGATCAGAGTCTTCAGAGCAATGGCGCAGGCAGGGAGAATCCTTGAATGGGTGCACTGCGGGCAGGTAGGGTGTTGGTACTTCTCCTGTGCTTCCTGCTGCCACTGCTGTTGTCTTAAGAGTTCTAAGGACTTGGGAATGTCAGCAGTGGGAGAATATACATGTAATCAAGCTGCAAATTGCATTCTTTCTCATTTGGAGCTCTCTTTTCTATAATGCATTTCATGTGGCACTGTGATCATAGAATCAAATGTACTCTGGGGCAGTCATCTCCATCTTCAATGCAGAGTTCTTCTGAAAGTTGGAAGGACTTACTTGGCAACTAGCATCTTGCCCTAGTGCAGAATTTTTATGAAAGCCTGCCCCTCAGTAGCCAGGCCTCTCACCTCAGACACCCAGGAGGAACAAGAATTCTTCATGAGACACCTGGGGTGTGGTGTAAGTTCATCACCTGTTGTATCGGCTACCGGGAAGGCTACTCTTTGGGAGAGATACCTTTGCCCTACTTATGTAGGTTTTAAGATCTTCCAGACTGATTCTGTCGGAGATTTTAAACCCAGAGGATAGAGATACTTAAAAAGAGGGTGTAAGTCAAGGAATAGATGAGAGTAGTTGAGAGACAATAGAGAAAATAAAGTGAACTCAAAAAATTTAACTCCTAACTTAAAATGTACAAGAAATATAGATTAAGATTGTGATCATCTTAAAATTAGAGGATTAGTTTATCACTTAAAATTAATATTGCCCAACAGTCCCCTATGCTTGTCTGATGTTTTTCATGGAAAAATGTTGAAAATCCTTGGCTGTGTTATATATTTAAGATTTGTTCACCCAAACCTCTCTGCTAAAGACAACGTGGAGAATACAGAGTAATTTCATGAAGGTATAGAGGAAAATGTGAGGGCACTGTGTCCCAAAGTCTTTCCATGTAAAGTTTTAAGTAACTTATAGCAGTAATAAGCCTTTCTTACAGAAGAGATTCTCCTTTTACATTATATTCATATGATCATTCTTGAGATGGGGCATAAAGGAGGCCCTGTAACATGGGGTAGAACTGTTCATGTGTGTACTACGTACGAAAGAATTTCAGTGTCTTGATTAAGTGCCAATGGATTCACAGCTCTGCCATCAACTAACCAATACTCCAGGGAAATTTGGTGGCCATGTTGTGGCTTGTTCATGCCATGCTCCTCACTGCTGCTGCCACCATTGTGCCAAACTGTCTGTCTCCGTTTTAATTTGCTTTTACAGTCCAGTGTTCCCATAGATACCTCAGGTCAAAGAATGATCCTCACAGTAATAAGGATATGTTTTTTAGCAACGTGAATAGAATTGGCTACCTGGGAAGTGGCTTGAGAGCTCTCTGGGCATGTTGAGGAGAAACAGATGGGGCTGCCATATTATAGGATTCAGACTCTGGATTGGGTCAGACTAGATGATCTTTATGTTTCTGTTAATTCTGAGGATCTTTGATTTTCTGAGCTGCACTTGATAGTTTGAAGCTTTACATTAATTTAAAAAATACACATGTTAACATAAGAGGGTGTAATATTATAAATGCATAGTCTAAATGCTGTTGGGATGCTTTCAGGTGCAAATAACAGAACAGCCAATCCAACCTGGCTTTAATAATGAAAAACTTTTCTAGCTTATGGAAGAGATGCCCACATAATAAGGCATGGTGGGCTTCAGGGGTAGTCGATCCAGTATATCAGATGCATACTTAGGGACCCAGGTTCTGTCTGTCTGTCCTACCATTCATGGGGTCTGCTTCATTTCAAGGCATGTTTCCTTTATGGTCATGTCAGTAGCTTTGTGCATGGGAAGAAGAGAGAGAGGGAAGCTTCCTGTTGTTCTCTCTAAGGGTGGGGAAGATATTTCCCAGATATCTCCAGCAGATATCACCTCAAGAGCCTCATGAATTAGACTCTTTCCGGGCAGCCTACTGCAGGGATGAAGGGTGAGGTCAGCATCCCTGACACACGTGGTCACTGGGGAGAGGAATTACAGAAGTGAATGAGGGTTCTGTTGAGGAGGAGGTGGAAAGGGAGGGTCATTGTGTGAGCAACCAACAGTATTCACTGTAGTCTTTTTGTTACAGTGCTGCTGTTTTGACATCTTTTACACCACAAGTCTTTTGAGTTAGAACTATTTTTGATGAAGCCGTTATCAGGGCTTTTTGCTGTTGGTTTGCTTTTCTTACACAGTGTGATTTCTATTTAAAGATGGCAGAGTAAAGCTACATTTTAAAATATCCATCCTTAATTAGACTCAATGGTATGTATGACAAATAGGTAAAAAGGCAGAAATATACCAACAGCAAATTCAGTAAAGAAAATAGCTGATGGTCAGTGAGAGAAATGAAAGTTCCCAAGAATTCAGAGGGCATGGCTCAGAATCATTCTTTTTTTTTTAATTTTATTTTTTAATTATTATGGGTACATAATAGTTGTATATCATTATAAGGTACATGTGATGTTTTCATATAGGCATGTAATGTGAATTAACCAAATCCAGGGTATCAGAGTCATCTTAATCCCATACTGTGCGGATGCTCTACGAGAGAGGAGAGTGAGCAAAATACTGAAAAATCCCTAATGGCTGTGGCAGAAGAGTGTGTGGGTCTAGGCAGTCCTGGCAGGAGCACTGGGAATTCCAAGGGACTGGAAGCCCTTCCCTGAATGCTGCTTTCCTGTGACAAGGAAAACATACTGAAGATCACTACTTTAGTGTGTCTAGGCTGAGATGAAAGTAAAGAGAGGTAGAATAGCGATCAACCCTAGAGCTGATCATCTTCATCAGGAACTGGGAACTAGCAGAATGCACAGCAGAAGAGAACGTCAAGGAAGCAAGTCTTTTTGGAGAGCAGAAAGTGGAAGAAGGAGCACATGGTGAGCTGCAGGTGACAGGGCTCCCGTCTTTCACTCTTGGGGTGGGGTGGAGGGGTGGGTAGTCAGAAAATGGAGGAAAAGGAATGTGCCTGCAAAGGAGGAAAAGAACAACCTGGCCTGACTCTTTCTAATGGACATGAACTCTCATAGGGCTTTGAGGGAATTAAAGAAAGTTGAGTAGGAACAGAACATCCCTGGGAGGAGAGAGCAGAATTAGGATTCCAATAGAGGCTGGTTCCCTTGTCCGTTTCCCATCCTTGGTGAACGTCCACCCCCCAGCACACCTGCACAAAGCTGATAGAACACTGTACCAGCTTATAATATAGCTGGAAGGGGAACGCTCCCATAGAACTAGTGGTCCCCAACCTTTTTGGCACTAGGGACCAGCTTCATGGAAGACAATTTTTCCACAGACGGGGTGCAGCTTGGGGTTGGGGTTGGGGGTGGAGGGAGGCAGAGCTCAGGTGGTGATGCCAGCCATGGGGAGCAGCTATAAATACAGATGAAGCTTTGCTGGCTCCCTGCGGCTCACCTCCTGCTGTGCCCCCTCTTTCTGAGTTTTGTCAAAGTCAGTTTTTCCAGGGACTGGGTTGGGGAGAAGCTCTGCGGCCCAGTCTGTAACAGGGACTAATAGGCCACGGGTCGGTATCAATCTGTGGCCGGGGGATTGGGGATTACAGCCCTAGACAACACAGTATCACACACATGGAGGCTAAACAGAAGGTCCAGTGAGGCATGAGCCAGTGAGAAGACATGGCCAGGCCTCTGCACACAGCAGGACAGACAAAGGACCAGTGTGTGTAGAAAAAGGATGAAGAGTCTTCTGGAAGAAATCATGATTTGCCTTCAAAAAAGGAAGAGAATTCCTGAGTACTGTGGAATAGCTTAGTAAGAACTTGCATTTTATAAAACATAAGCCCAGAAGTGATAAAATAACAGCATGAAGTGAAAAGGTAAAATACAGAGCCAAGGAGACACTTAGAAAATCGGTTTGCAGAACCAACAAATAAATTTGAAGCAGCTAGGAACAGAATACTCAGGGCTGCAAAACTAACTTACAGCAAAAGCTTGAGATATTTACAGAGTGCAGAAGAAAAAGAAAGAAGGAAGCAGTTAGGAAAAAACGATGGGTGTGTGAAACAGGTGGAGAACATTACAGGTGATGGGATTTCCCAGAGGTGGAGCTGAGAGGGTAAGGAGTATGGGCTTTCTGTTTGTTCTTTGGTTCAAGTTCCTCTTGGAATTATGTTTTTAAGTCGCAGAGAATTGACAACTCCAGACCTCACTCATTTGGAAGTGTGTAAGCATTGACACATGGGTGAAAATAAATGTTCATGTGCTTCCTAGAAGAATACCAATGAGATGAAAGATTTATTTACAGCCTGAAACCTGAAAATTCCCCTTTGAAGCAGTTTGTTTCCTGGCATTGCTGCTCAGAGCTCCCCTCCCCCACCCTACGATGATTTTCTTTGATTTGTAAATACCGACCTCCTGAGCACAGAGCAAGCATTTTGCTGCTTTTCCTATGACAGGATCCACTATGTAGGGTGGGTTTTTATGGAGAAACAAAAATTTGTTGTTCTGTCAGACATCTGTGGTTAATCATTTACCTTTTCTACATTTTTTTTAATCCCTTAAGTAAGTCAGGGTGATAGGTTAGCATGCAAGAAGAGCAAACGGATCCAGTAACATTTACTGTCGTTGACTGGAAAACTGAACTTACATTTCTTGCAGGCCTCCAAGTATGGCTTAGAACCTTTACCTTGCAAATTGCTGTGGGAAGACCATAGAGCAGAAAAGCGAAATTGGTTTCTGGAATGGACTTGTCATGAATTATTCATTCACTACCTCATTCCTTGGAAATCAGCTGGAGGAAGTAATTAGTCCATTTTGATCACAGGAGTGTTATGCCGAGGGCTTCAGCAAGCCCTCACAAGTCCAGCTGCAGCAACCAACCATGTGCTTCTGCTGGCTGCTGCAGGGCGGTAGCCGCTGCGTGGCAGAGCCTTCCCCGCGTGGAGCACCGGGACCATGCTGCAGGGGAGAGCTGTGCTGGGGACACACCAGTGCGTTCTTGTTGGAAAATGAAGCTGCAGGTAGGAGAAGGGTCCTGTCGGTCGTGCCTGGTTTCTCACTGGTTTAAGGATCTTATGAGGCCTTGTGGAACAAACACGTACAGAACCTGGAGTTGCTCAGGGTTGCCTCACTATCGGGGTTGCCAGCCAGAGAAGCTGAGCAGGTCAATTCCATTTTGAAGGATGTACTTTGTTTCTAACAAAACTGTTCCTTGAAATTGTGAAAAGTATTCTTAGGCCAATAAGCATTTAAATATATAAATTATAACTTTTTGAAATGACACCCTCTTATTCTTTATGTAAAGGATATTTTTACTGACGTAGTATTGCCCATTTAATTTTAAATTATGGAGTTATGGCTTTGGAAAATACAAAGACAACTTATTTCATAATTTGGATGAGCACAGCTGTAGGCTCTACTGCTGTTTTCTAGAGGAAGTGTTTGCAGAAGCCACCTCAGTTCTTTCTGTTGGAGCATTCATTCTGGAAAGATCTTTTAGCTGCTCATAGGATGGAAAAATGCATAGAAGACAGAACAAAGGCCTTTGTTCTGTTTGTTGGTATTATTTACTGAATGTGTGTAAGCCAGACATGTAATTTCATTCTGGCAGGGCCGTTCCAGTGTTGCCACGTGGTTTGTCTGTCTGATTTTATATGGATGGTGTCTCTGTTAACTTGCCTCAGGCTATGAGATGCTCTTGAGCTGTGGGGACACAAAATAGTAAAGATGAACCCCAGCACATTAAGGAGTCTGGGCCGAATTGGGTATACTGTTTCATCAGTAAATAGCATTTGTAGTTTTGAAACTCTATCTGACATCTTTTAAACGCATGTGCTTTGATCTCTGAGGCAACTGGAGAAAATCGACAGTCTCCTATCCTGTTCTCTTAAGCTCCGTAAGAGCAGGGATTTTTGTTTGCTTCACCCATCATTCCCACGGGGCTAGAACCGTACCTGGCTCACAGCAGGTAGTCAGTAAACGTGTTCCTGAATGAGCGCATTCTGTCCCAAAGACCGATCTACAAAGGTTCCTTGCTCATATAGCACTGTAAGAAGTAGTTACAGTGTTAGAATTCTATAATAACTTTTATAGCAAATGAATTCTGATTTGTATTGATAAATATTATTTCATCTTCAGAGTTTTGTGTATCTTATTTTTTTAAATTAATTGGGCAACACTTCATTCCGTAAAATAGAATAGGTATTCCCCTGGATACATTATTTTAAAATGGCAGAAATTTATTTGTTCATTTTACTATTTGAATAATTAAGGTTTTTAAAAAATCAACAATGACTACAAAGACCTTTAATTTGTTTTCAGCAAAACCTTATTTAATGTTTAAAAAATGAAAACGAAAAATACTTAATGGAAAATGCATTTGAAAAAGATTGTATTCTTCAGTGAATTACTAGGAGATTATGAATCTCATCATACCATGTTATATGTAACATTTTAAAGACCATTTATCAGTTTATGTTAGAAGGGTTTTGAGAACTATACATCTATTTATTCATAACTTTGGGGGTAAGTTTTAAACTGCAGTATGTGTGGTGCTGAATGGCACCAAGCAGGACAGCATATTCCCTCTCGGGCAATCCCACGTTTGAGAGCTCGGAGGAACCAGAGGAGTCATCGCTGTTACTCCTACCCCCTCATCCCTGCTGCATAGATTCTCTTTATAAAAGAGAAAGCTGAACTCCAGAGACCCTAGGTGAGTGGCTCCACAAGTGAGTAGCTGCTATGTCTTGTGGTGGTCTCATATATTTTCTACTTGCTTGTTACTTCATTATTGCCACATTAAAGCTAAAAAAAAAAAACCAAAGCACATAATCACATTACTATAAATTTGGACTGTATTATTTTACTTAGGACAATTATTGGTTCATTTTTGCATTACTTTAAATAAATTGCCTTAGTCTGTTTGTTTAATACAGTTTTGTAAGCTGTAAGTTTTCCTCCCTTAACTTCTGTGATGTGGCTGTTTCTTCTTGAGAAATTGTAGTGACTAAATATGCACTGAATTTTATTTCAAATTTGAGCTTCTTATAAAATGATATTTTGTGCCATTTTTGTTATTCCTTAAAACTACTTGGCTTTTCCTTTTATTTTTGAAATAAGTGTATATTATGTCATAATTTTCCTGAATCCATTTTGCTGACTGTATTAGTCTGCTTGGACTGCCATAACAAAATGCTATAGACTGCAAGGCATAAACAACAGAAATTTACTTTCTCAAAATTCTCGAGGTTGGAAAGTCTAAGATCAAGGTCTGGCAGGGTTCAGTTTCTGATGGACACTCTCTTCCTGGCTTGCAAATGGCCGCCTTCTCCCTGTGTCCTCACATGGCCTTTTCTTTTGAGCACATCTTTGGTGTTAATTTCTATTCTTATAAGGACACCAGTCCTATTGGATTAAGGCCCCACCCTTATGACCTCATTCAACTGTAACTGTCTCCTAAAAGCCCTATCTCTAACACAGTCATATGGGGGTTAGCGCTTCAACATAAGAATTTTGGGGGGTGGGGAGGGGAACAGTTCAGTCTACAGCACCAACTAAGGCAATGTTTTTTAAAGTAAGAGTTCTAATAAGTTTTTTTTTTGTTTCTTTTTAATGTATTAAATAATAAAGTTTTAAATAACTTGAAAATAAAGCTCCAAGCTATGTAACGTATCTGTAAGCTGAATAATTCCAGTTTCCAACCTCCCATGTTAGATTTTATTTAAACATTTGAGGGACTGTACTTCTCTTTCCCCATTCCATCTTCTGTCTGCCCCACTATAGGAGTATAGAAGGTATTCAGTCTGCTCTCCCGAAAATCAGTGGTTACAGGTAGGGTTCAATTAGGCTTAGCGAGAGATTCATTCCTTTATGGCCTTAAGTTGCTTCAGTACAAGTTTTCTTTCCTTTTCCTTTTCCTTTTCCTTTTCCTTTTCCTTTCCCTTTCCCTTCCCTTCCTTTTCTCTCCCTCTCCCTCTGCCTCTCCTCTCCTCTCCTCCCCCTTTCCCCTATCCCTCCTCTCCTTTCCTTTCCTTTCCTTTCCTTTCCTTTCCTTTCCTTTCCATTCCCCTTCCCCTTCCCCTTCCCCTTCCCCTTCCCCTTCCCCTTCCTTTCCCGTCTTCCCTTCCCTTCCCATCCTTTGCCTTCCCTTCCTTTCCCTCCCCTCCTTCCCGTCTTCCTTTCCCTCCCCTCCTCTTCCTTTCCCCTGTCTTCTTCTCTTTCTTTTTTCTCCTTTCCTTTTTTCCTTTCCCTTTTCCTTTCTCTTTCCCTTTCCTTTTCCCTCTCCTCTCCTCCCCTTCCCCTCCCCTCCTCTCCTGTCTCCTCTCCTCCCCTGTCCTTTTCCGACAGGGCCTCACTCTGTGACCCAGGCTAGAGTGCAATGGCGTGATCATATCTCCCTGTAAACTCAAACTCTTGGGCTCAGGTGATCCTCCTGCCTCAGCCTCTGGAGTAGCTGGGACTATAGGCCTCTTTACCACCATGCCCAGCTGATTTTTAAAATTTTTTGTAGAGATGGGGTTTCTCTGCGTTGCCCAGGCTGGCAAGCGATCGTCTTGCCTCAGCCTCCCAAAGTGCTGGTATTATAGGCATGAGCCATGGTGCTAAGCCTGCAAGTTTTCTATAGGAATCTCAGATTGCATTTTTTAAAGACCTCTTGTTATTTGTAGTCCTAAGGCTAGAAAGATAAGCTAAGAACTTGCCATCATCAGATTTCACCTGTAGTACCTATAAGAATTCCTCATTTCTTGAGGTCTCCAAAATATCTTAAGGTTACTGGGCCTCCTAGGAAATGACTTTTCTTACTCACCTGTAAGGCTGGAAACTCTGTAAGCCAGTTTTTACAAAGAAGGCTTTGCAAGCATAACCTTAGTTCTTTAAAAGTGTGTGGTCATATCTGATTCAATGAACATCATTTTTAAATGTGAGCTTGGTTGCAAAACCAACATTTCCAAGTATGTCCTAGTGAAAAGGAAGACAGATTCTTATTGAACCCATGCAAGTAACTTTGTTGTCGTGAAAATAAGAATATTCGTTAAGTTTCTGAATTTTGGAGGGCTAAAGCAAGGAGAATAAGATACCATTTACAAGTGTTTCATTTCAGTTTATAAAAACAGAGTCTTCTAAATTGTTATGAGTTAGATAGCTTTAAGAGGAAAGAAAAGGGGCTTCCTTATTTGTCTAAAAAATAGAACATTCAAACAACATCAACAAAACAAAATGACAATCATCCCTCATCAGTTCATTCAGCCTTGTCTAATTAATTCTTATTCCATTGGGTCTGTGGTTAGCAGTCTTATGAACTCATTGGCTTCTTGATAAGAGTCCTGGGAATTCTGACATAAGCCACTGATATGGCCTCAAAATTATTTAAGCAATGTCATCAGAATCCTGTACCCAAAAGTACCTGGCATAGTCTTCTTTTCCATAGGGCTCTGACACAGTTTTCTGGCCTGTAGCTGATTACAAAGGCTTTGAGGGAAGCATCAGACTAAAACACAGAAAATATCTGTAGATGACAAAAGGCTTGGCTGTAGTTAATTTATTACTGATAATTTTCAAAAATGAAAGACCTGATGAGAGTTTATTACAGGAAAAATATAACTGACATGGAATTTGGTGGTTTCTGTGATGTGCAAAACAAGTTAATAAAATCATTCAAAAAATTTTGGCAGAATAATTAAAAACAACTCTGTAGTCAAAGAATATAATAAACATTGTAACTGATTTATAAAAGCAGATGAACATAAATTTCACACAAAAAAATCTTGAAATATGACAATCCTGGATATTATGTACCACAAATATACCAGGAATATATCAAAAATATCAAATAAAGAGATTTAGTAAGGCTGGAGTAGATTCTAAGCTTCTATGTATTAATAAAACTCCACAGTAGTGATGTGAATCCCCAGTTGACAGCCATTGGCTCAGACGATGCTGGATTCAAATTTAAATAGTAAAGTTGTGGGCTGGATACAGTGGCTCATGCCTGTAATCCTAGCACTCTGAAGGTCGAGGTGGGAGGATAGTTTGAGCCCAGGAGTTTGAGACCAGTCTTTAGTAGAGATGCTGTCTCTACTAAAATCAGAAAAATTAGCTCGGCATTGTGGCACATGCCTGTAGTCTCAGCTCCTCAGGAGGTTGAGGCATGGGGATTGCTTGAGTCTAGGAGTTCAGAGTTGTAGTGAGATACGATGATGCCACTGTACTCTACCCAGGGTGACAGAGCAAGACTGTCTCAAGTGAAAAAATAAAAAATAAAGTTGTGACCAAGTTAACATTTTAAAAAAACAGAAATTAAGACTGATAACAGCCCAGGTATAGTGGCTCCTGACTGTAATTCCAATACTTCGGGAGACTGAGACAGGAGGATTGCTTGAGCCCAGGAGTTCTAGACTAGCCTGGGCAACAAGCAAGACCCTGTTTCTACAAAAAAATTTAAAAATTAGCCAGGTTTGGTGGGCGCAGGCCTGTAGTCTCAACTATTCAGGAGGATCACTTGAGCCCAGGAGTTTGAGACTGCAGTCAGCTATGATCACATGATTGTCCTACGGCACTCCAGCCTGGGCAACAGAGTGAGACCCTGTTTCTTATAAAAAGAGACCAGTAACAACAACACAGTGCAGAGCAACATCAGGACGATAATATATAGAAAACTATAATGATAGCGAAGGCATTGAGGAATCTCTTCTGATTTGCTGACTCTTTCCCATTCATTTCATTAGTAGTAACAAACCCAGTTATTTCCAGTACCTTTTCTTTTACAAGATGAAAGAATAAATTTTTGTCATCTTTGAGAGGTCCTCCTGGAAATCTCAGATAGTTTTAGGTGCAAAAGATACTCCAAAATGTTTATGTTACATTTAGGTTTTTGCATTTGTGAGGACAAAAATCAAAAGTTGTCAGATTTCGATATTTAAGATAGTAATCAGATCATGGGTGCCTGAGAAACAATATTTGCTTATTCATTTCAAAGTGACATCCAAACATTTGAAAATAAAGAGATCATGATTATAAAGCATTTAGCTTTTTTATAAGTGAGAAGTCTTTGTTTTATACTTAATAAAGGACATAATAAAGAATACAAGAAGGTAAGAAAATTGTTCTGGTAAAACAAAGAATCTTTGTTATCTGGAGAGTAGGTACCTTATAGCAGACCAATAATCCAAGAAAATTTTCTAATTTCAACAGAGAAAATCAAATTCTAGTTTTTATTTTTTTTATAAGAGACAGGGTCTTGCTCTGTCACTCAGGCTGGAATGCAGGTGGTACTATCATAGCTTACTGCAGCCTTGAACTTTTGGGCTCAAACGACCCTCCTCATTAGCTAGGACTATGGATGTGTAACACCTCGCCTGGCTAATGTTTAAATTTTTTTGTAGAGATAGGATCTTACTAGGCTGGTCTCAAGGTCCTGGCCTCAAGTGATTCTCCCTCCTTGGCCTCCCACCCTCCCAAAATGTTGGGATTACAGGTGTGAGCCACTGTACCTGGCCCAAATTCTAGTTTTTTGTCAGTGTAATATTTGGTACTATAGGATCTACAAGCTCTTTTATAAAATCTTATCAGTTAACCCATCAAAACTATGCTAGCTTTGGCCAAGGCAAATAAAATTCCTTTTCCTCAAACTTTCTACAGTTTCCTTTATCAATTCAAGTTGTGTCCTTCACAGCTGATATAGTTTGGATATTTGCCCCCTCCAAATCTCATGTTGAAATTTGATGTTGGAGGTGGGGCCTTCTGGCAGATGTTTGGGTCATGATGGCGGATCCCTTGTGAATGGCTTAGTGTTATCTTCCTGATAATGAGTGAGTTCTCACTCTCAGTTCCCGAGAGATCTGATTGTTAAAAAGAGCCTGGCACCTCCTTTCTCTCACCATCCAGGCTTCTATGATGAGTGGAAGCTTCCTGAGTCCCTCCCCAGAAGCAGATGCTGGTACCATCCTTCTTGTACAGCCCGCAGAACTATGAGCTAAATACACCTCTTTCGTTTATGTGTTACCCAGCCTCAGTTATTCCTTTATAGCAATGCAAATAGACTAAGACAACTGCTCTCTTTCTTACTCTGGAACAATCAGTGCTTTTATTTTAGGACAAAACTGTTTTTTTCTCTAAATAAACAAAATCTATTATACTGCCTTACACATAATATTGTACCTGTCACCATTACTGTAGTAGTCTCATGCACGTGTTATTTATAACTTTTAACCAAAGTAGCTTCTATTACACAGAGAAAACTAGGGAGTGATAATTGCGAGCCATCACAGGCCACCATTTTAGCAAACTAGCAGAGCTAACATCCAGAGCTAATAGAACTTTTTGTAACTGCAAATACAAGTCTCAGTGTGACAGAAATGAACATGTTTAACTAATTAACAGATCCAAAGACACAACCTCTTTGTAGCATCTAAAAATAAGAAAAAAAGGTATATTAATTTGAAATTATGCTTAATAATAAATGTTTCAGTATTTAGTCTTGCTTAGAAATGATCTTGGCATCCAGTGCATATTCATTATTTCAAAGTAATATTAGTTCAAGTTTTCATATTACCTAAAGATCTTGGAAATTTATCTACAAGCTGCCATATTGCAAGACATAATTACCGATGAAATACAAGTTCATTAGGACAATGATTCAACTTGGTTGAACTGAATTTACATTTTTCATAATCTTAAACATTAAGTAGAAGTAATGCTAGCATATTCAATTAGAAATAAACTATTTAATAAATTTAGGAAAGACATACCCAAACAGAGTAAAAATCTGTGCTTATACTTAACATGGATAAATATAGCCATTTCTATTAAATCATAAATGTTAAAGTAGTCTCATTTGCCAAAGATTTGCCTTAATTATGTGAATCTGATTTCTTTCTTTCTTTTTTTAATTTCAGAATGTTATGGGGGTACAGATGTTTATGTTACGTATGTTGCCCTTGCCCCCCCCCCAAGTCCAGACTTCAAGAGTGTCCATCCCCTGGATGGAGCGCATCACACTCTCTGTGTATTCATATATCCGTTCCCTCCTCCCCTACCTGACATCCAATAAATGTTATTCTTCTATGTGCACTTATGTGTTGATCAGTTAATACCAGTTTGATGGTGAGTACATGTGGTGCTTGTTTTTCCATTCTTGGGATACTTAGTAGAATGCGTTCCAGCTCTATCTAGGAAAATACAAGAGGTGCTACATCACCATTGTTTCTTAAAGCTGAATAGTACTCTATGGTATACATATACCACATTTTATTAATCCACTCATGTATTGCTGGACACTTGGGTTGTTTCCACATCTTTGCAATTGTGAATTATGCTGCTATAAACATTTGGGTGCAGGTGTCTTTTTCATAGTGTCTTTTGTTCTTTTGGGTAGATGCCCAGTAATGGGATTGCTGGATCAAAAGGTAATTCTACTTATATCTCTTTAAGGTATCTCCATGTTGCTTTCCACAGAGGTTGCACTAATTTGCAGTCCCAGCAGCAGTGTATGAGTGTTCCTATCTCTCTGCATCCACGCCAACATTTATTGTTTTGGGACTTTTTTTGATAAAGGCCAGTCTCACTGGAGATAAGTGATATCTCATTGTGGTTTCGATTTGCATTTCCCTGATAATTGGTGATGTTGAGCATTTTTTCATATGTTTTTTGGCCATTATTCTGTCTTCTTTTGGAAAGTTTCTATTCATGTCCTTTGCCCACTTTTTGATAGGGTTGTTTGACTTTTTCTTGTTGATTTTCTGGAGTTCTAACTAGATTCTAGTTATCA
>CAUYSK010093388.1:0-14248 GCA_963575035.1 Avahi laniger
AGGGTACAAACATTATGGTTACACTTTATGTCCTTGCCTCACCCAAGCGAGGGTTAAAGGCATGCCCTTCCCCCCTACAATGCTTCCCTGTCCCCTAGTTGTGGGTTTATCCCCCATCCCCCTAATTCCTGGAGAGTATTACTGCCATGTAATCACCCTAGTGTTGATCAGTTAGCACCAATTTGATGGCGAGTACAAGTGGAGCCCATTCTTCTGATCTTGTGGTGCCTCACTTTGGATAATGGGCTTAAGTTTAATCCAGGAAAGTATAAGAGGTTCTATATCATTGTCGTTTCTTATAATTGAGTAATATTCCATTGTGTATATATACCAAATTTTAATAATCCACTCACAGATTGATGGGCACTTGGGTTGTTTCCACATCCTTGCAATAGTGAATTGTGTTGCCATAAACATTCGGGTGCAGATGTCTTTATCATAGAATGTTTTGTGCTCTTTTGGGTAGATGCCTAATAGTGCTATTGCTGGGTCGAATGGTATTTCTATTTTTAGCTCTCTGAGGTATCTCCAAATTCTTTTCCACAGAGATTGCACTAATTTGCAGTCCCACCAGCAGTGTAAGAGTGTTCCTGTCTCTCCACATCCTCGCCAGCATTTGTTGTTTTGGGATTTTTTGATAGAGGCCAGTCTCACTGGGGTTAGTTGATATCTCATTGTGGTTTTGATTTGCATTTCTCTCATGATTAGAGATGTTGAGCATTTTTTTATATGTTTACTGACCACTATTCTATCTTCTTTTGAAAAGTTTCTGTTCATTTCCTTTGCCCATTTGTTGATGGGGTTGTTTGATTTTTTTCTTGTTGACTTTTTTTGAGTTCTAGATAGATTCTGGTTATCAGCCCTTTATCAGATGTGTAGAGAGCAAATATTTTTTCCCATTATGTGGGCTGTTTATTCGCTCTAATGATAGTTTCCTTGGCAGTGCAGAAGCTTTTTAATTTGATTAGATCCATTTATTTATTTTTGTTGCATGTCCATTTTTTGAGTGTACACACTTAATCAAAGTAAATTAATATAAGCACATGAGATCTTAGGTCCTGAAACAAATTTCTTGTTCAATTATCCAGGCAATCTTTTTAATTTTCTTCTTTTTAGCAACTCTTAAGATCATTTATCCAATAATTTATTGAGCCTCTAACATGGAAAGTGAGCTACATATAATGAGGTATTCCCATAAGAAATAATGGTCCATATATTTTAGTGACTGAATCAAACCCTTATTTGCTTTTTAAAATCTGTATTTAAATGTAGCACTTCACCTATTTAACCTATCCCTCTCTACTGGTTCCTTTCCAAAAAGTCTTAAGTGTATGTTATCCAAAAAAGCCAAAAAACCAAAACCAAAACAAAACAAAACTGAAAATAAAAAAGCAAACTTTCTCTCAACCAAGTTTCTTTGTGAAGCTACACCCAATTTTATGTCCCTTCTCAGGCAAACATGCCAAAAGCAGAGTCATCCAAACCACTCCTCTTCCCATATTTATCTTTTATCTATATTTATCTATATTTATTATTGCAATTTTCCACCCCACCTCTAACCTGTTAACTCTATGGCCTTGTTATCGGCTTTATTTTACTTTGTCCTCCTTGTAGTTCTATCAGTAACACTGCCCTCTACCTTGAAGAATTCTCTTCCTTAGTCCGTTGGTTTCCTGGTTACTTGTCTCACATACTTTTTTTTAAATCACCAATTCCTTCTTTACCTTACCACCCGTTTGAATGTATGGTAGAAGCACTTAACTCCACTTAAGCAACTCACTGGATTGGGGTGGAGGGGCTCTCCCATTCTCTGTAAATCAGGCTGTGTGAAGCCTCCCTGCCCCTCCCCTCCACACTTCAGGGCTGAAGACTCCTGGCACATGAACCAATCTCTAATAGGCCTGTGCTGGTCTACTGAGTTGTATGCTTAGTAGAGACAAGTGGTTTGTTCTAAAAACTGTTTATGCAATTGCACTTGCTATTTTAATTATGTAATTTAATCAAATATTAGGTAAGCTAAGAAATATGAGGGTAAAAAAACAGTTGTTTCTTTGAAAATTAAGATGAGTGTCTTGCAAACAGTGCAATGCACACCATCCGAGAGATGGACAAGCTTGAAATTTGGACTGCGGGGGAGGGGGGGCAAGGGCAACATACATAACCTAAACATCTGTACCCCCGTAATATGCTGAAATAAAAAAAAAAAAAGAAAAAGGAAAAAAAAAAGAAAAAAAAAAGGAAAAAAAAAAGGAAAAAAGATGAGTGTCTTGGAAAACCTCCATAATGGCTGACAGCTTAAAGAAAAATTGCAGTCAAATTAGGTGAAAAACAAGTTCAAGAAAAAAAATCCTTCAAATCTAGATGTATTATTCTACATTGAGATTACCTTAGCATCCACCACTCAGTGAAGCTGAAACTGGAATCTGTGAATGAGTCTCTGTGGCTTGAAAGACAAAGCTAAGCTCCAACCAGCAACAGGCCCACACACAAAGCAAAGGCCTTGGCCCTACATCAAAATTTAATGAAAGTACATTTATATGTTTTAAGATGTCATTGCATCATGTTTGATTCTCAGCTTTAACTGACTCTGATTAACCAACTACCTGTCTCAACTGCTTTGTTTAAGAGGCCACCTTCTCCAGGAATATCTTGATAGCATCATGAGGCCTCTTTTTTCCCCCTTGTTCTGCTTTCTCTCTCCTTGAGCAATTAAATTTCCAACAGAGCTTCAATATAGGCTTTAAACAAACAGGTATCCAGTCTGCAAGCATTTTGCAATGAGAGTCCCTGGTTTATTCATCACTGTATCCCCCACCCTATAATTCTGTCCCTGCACTGTGCCTTACACACAGTAACTACGTAAAAAATTGAAAATCTAAAGTATACTGAAAACATTAGTCTATAAATTATAACCCAAGAATCGGAAGTCAAGCTTGAATGAAGTAGTCTATTTTCAAAAGGTAGTTATTAGTAATATTTATGATGAAGTTTCTCTCATTGCAAAGCATATTACACATAAGAGCTAATCATCTGTTTTCCCCCTTCCTCTCCTCTAATTCCTTAAATAGTTGAAAGTTACAAAGGTGACAGCAAGAATATCTTTGTTTTGAAGTTACGATTTACCCCTTCTCAACAATTAAAGAAAAGAAGCTGGGTTGATGATTACGATTGAAAATTATCATTTTAAATTGGGTAGCTGAAGCTTAACTTTTGAAAATAAATTGTAGTTTTTCAGAAAGGTTTGGACAATTTTAGGTGGACAATGACAAGTACAACCACATTTTTATTTTTAGTTTAAGTTTTATTTCCAGTTTAATTTTCAATTTTATTTTCAGTTTAGTTTTAGTTTAATCTAAAGTTTGAAGTTTTGCTGCTCTCTTGAGTGTTGTGGGCTGATTTTCTCGAAAACGATTTTCTCGAAAACGATTTTCTCTGAACTAGACAGGACAGACGTGATTATCCTTTCCTTTCCATTTTACAGATGAGAGAACCAGTGGTCCTAGCAGTTACTGACTTATTCTTGACTTTACAGATAGTTTGTGACTTAAGTGGGTTTTGTACCCTGACACTATATATCTTGAATTACCTTTTAAATGCTCCTAAGTCTCTTTGCAATAGGGCAGGAGAATCAGGGACTAACTATTGAAAAGACAAGTCCCTCTATCCGCAATTATCACTCATTTGCTTACCAGGCTATCTAGGGTTGTGCCATTAGAAGTCAGCCCTTTGATTTAACACATTGTCCTGCAAAATTCTTAGGTGGATTAATAAATTAGTAATTCATTTTTAATATCTTCCTATTAATTTTTGTATATCCAACTTGCTTTCCTTTAATTAAGTAGTCACTTGAAGGAAAAGAAATGACAGGAATGGGAGTTTTACAGAGGGTTGTTTTAGATTGGCCTACTTTGTCTCCAAGAGGGCAAGCCCAATGTGCATGTATGTGAGAGGATGGTGGGGTTGGGAGAGAAGGGCAGAGTCACAGTCCAGGCTTCTGGGAAACCAAAGGGGATTACTGAAATATTGAATGCCAAGAGTTGAAGAGCTGAACTAGAGAGTAGAATGGAAATGAGCACAGGGATCCAAGACAAATGTTTCTATTTCACAATTTCAATTTGCGATAAATTTAATGCCGTAATAATTTGATTCTTATTATTTTTTATTTGAAAATTGCTCTACCTTATTTTTAAGCAAAAATATTGGTAGTCCCTTCGTTTTGACTGAAAATATTCCTGGAAACTGTAGTATTAATATAAAGAATGTTTATGAAGCAGATTATGATTTCCCTTAGGAATAGTTCTAAAAGTAAATGTCGAATTTCCAACCCAGGACTTGGCATTGGATGCCATAAATATGACCAGCCACATCACACGACAATTAAAAATTATTACATCATATATGATATTAAGATTATAATACCAATTCTATAAAATGATCATGGATAAAACAAGCATATCTTTCATACAAAGGAATCCAATAAACTATAAATTGTGGAGGCAAAGGGGAGACATTAAAAATACCATGTTTTACTAGCCACTGATCTTTTCCATGGTCTTTCAGATTATTTGAAGTCTCCAAGTTACCGAAGGTAGTGAGTTAGTGAAAAGCTGAAAGAGTCATTAGAAGATCTGGGAAGTTTACTTCACTTATGAGGCTCACATATGGTCTCTTTTCATTAATTCTAACATTCTATGAAACTAAACTTTTTATAAAACTAATGCTAGCTACAATAAACATTAAGCAACAAATTCATAATAATTTCGTGTGCTGCCTTAGAGTTTGGAAGAGTTTAGGGTATGTTAGGTGTCTTGCTTTAGAATGCTGTTAAAGGGGTTTGAAATGATAGTTCCTGTTTCTTTAGTCTAGCTACACATCTTGTGGCTAATAGGAACTGCTAAGTAAATTCCTGTTATCAAAGTAGTCTATTTTCAATAGGTATTTATTGTGATGTTTATGATGAAGTTTCTCTCATTGAAAAGCATTTTACAAATAAGAGCTAATCATCTGTTTTCCCCTTTGCCCTCCTCTAATTCCTTAAATAGTTCTAAGTTACAAAGGTGACAGCTTAGTGACAGACCAATGCGAGGCACCAAGATTTCATGAGTGGGTTCAATTACTCAGTTATGTGTTTAGCCACAGGCCTATTTCATACTTTGTTAATCTGTTAGCAATTACTACCAGGTCACTGACAAAATCTTGTGAAAAAGGAGTTTCAAAACATCTCTCACAAAGTCCTCTAAAAGACATAATAATACCTTGAATGTAGCTTCCTTTACCCTTCAGAATAGGTCAGGTATAGGTGGTAAGCAGGGAAGTAAGTGTGTTAATTAGATGATAGCAAATAGGTGAAATGACAAAAAGGCAAAGATAAAGAGTGAAAGTTCTTATAGAGGATAAAGGATAGTTAATTTCTGTAATTGTTACATGAAAAGTTTAAAACTGTGGTTTATTAGTACTGAAAAGTCATTTTAAATTTTATTTAATGTTTATCATTTTTCTTAGGTGTTGATTTTTCTTATAAATTAAAAAATATTGGGTTCCATTTGTAGTAAAGAAATTTGAATGAAAAATTCAGGAAAGTGGAAATTATTTTACTCTAGGATCTTAAACATTGTTAATTTAGAATCAACTTGTTTTTACAAATTATATATCAGCCGTCTCTCTCAACTTTATATTTCTTGCCTTCTCCTATTTTGAAAATGAACAAATTTGATTAAAATGACAAATTCACTTAAGCTGGAGAGGATGCTAAGGTTCTCAAATGTTATCTTAGCCTTTTCAAACATCGAGTCTCTTTAATTTCTTCCTGCCTTAGAAATAAAATATTAAATTGGTAAAATTCCTCAGGATTTACAATTTAAACTTTTATATACATTTATATTTAAAGGCACAGGAATATAATTATATGCTATTTTTAAAATAATAAACAAAAATAAAATAGAACTGAAACAGATCTTCCAAGACCAGTATAAGTTGTTCACATATTACAGTTTCTACCCAAGGGCAATGTTATACAAATCCAATTTATAGGCCCTGGATAGCTTCCTCATTTTGGCTGCTCAAAAGCTCTATACTGATATTTTCAAGAAACTAGCATCATACTTCACCTTGGAAATGTAATATAAAGACACTGCCATTAGTGATTTTATGTACTTCTACGTACCCATCCTGAATTTGAAATAATGGATAAGTTCAGGTAATAATTTTTGCTCTCTTTCAAATTTTATGACTAAAATATTGAGCTGTGTTTTATGGCCTATATTTATTACATTCTGTAGAGTCAGCCGGCAGCTTTAGGCAAAGAATACCTTTGGAGTCTGGAATCAGATGCAAAGAAATCAGAGGTTTAAAATGAGTAATCATGTATTCAGGAAGCATAAGAATGTCCCAAAGATTCTAAAATACAAATAAATACTGCATACTGTGTAATATATGAGCAATAATTTTCCAACTCTCTGTATAATTTCGCTTTCTTTTGTAGCTAAGGTAATTTTCTGTTCAAGAATGGGCCAGGATTGTTGCTATAAACCTCATTTTCTCCAGAGCAGTTTGAATAGTATTTTTGGTGGAAGAGTTTTTATAGCAAATTTTACACTGACAGTGGTAAGGAGTTTTTAGTTATGAGGAATTCTAAAAGGATTCCATAATTATCCAGTCTTAATTTCTAGACGTCAAACAGAAAGAGGAAAATTTAAACTGGCAGATTCAATAACAAGTAAGGTTATATAATACTTACACAACAGAACAAAACTCCAAAACTTCTTTAGATTGTTTTCTTTTTAAATTAGATTCTCATTTTAATGGACCACATACAACTTCTTAATGTAACTTGTTTAAATAGAATGAGAACATTGTTTCGACAAAACAAAACAAAAAGTGATAGAGCAAGATTATGTTCTGGATTCTAATCTTGCTGAGCAGCTAACTTTCTGCAAGGCCTAAAAGGTTCTAGAGCTATCACAGTAACTTTGATAAATTTTGATTTCTTTATTTACCAACATGTAAGACTAATATCCTGGCTGTAGTAAGATAGTGTATTTGTAAATGAAAGCATTTTGAACAATATAGTGTAAATTATTATTTATTAAGGAAAAGCACATGCCAGGCACATGTATATTTTACAGTGTATAAATGTCACGGGTTAGCTTGGTTGTAAATTTGCTAAATTGTGTGGCTTTAGCAACCTTTAACTTCAGAGTTCACCATAAAAAATTCTGCACCAGGGACTGTCTTTATGTTGTATTTTGATAGCGAGATCTACCCTCAGTTGGAGCACTCACTCCCCATTATTGATGGTTACAACTAAGATCTAGTTAGAATATCATAAAAACTATGCAGTATGTAAGTAATTCCACCACACTATTGAGGCATTTGAGAAAAATTTACTTTTCTTAGCATTCAGGTCAAGAGCAAAAACAAAATTATCATTTATGCATAACCTCAATTTTCCCCCCTCAAGTACACAGAAAGAGTAAATGTAGTACAGATTTCTTTGAAGAGGTTCGTAGTTGTTACATTCGCTGTACTGTACTGGTTTTTACATAGGGAACCTTATTTGGCCTTTAAAATGTAATTTAAAAATGTAACTAATGTATTTTTGCCATCAATGAAACAAATACATATGACAAAACGAATGAATACTCATTTCGGCCTGTAAGATTTGTTTTTAAATTATTCTATTTGCAGCTGGGGGAAAAATGTGAAATTATTTCTTTTCCCTCTGCCAACGGCAAACAGATTTCCCCAGCCCACGTGGACAGTTGAGCAGTGAGTGTAGCGTGCTTCAAGCCTCCCGGCTCGTGCCCTGCCATCTGTGGGCACACGCATCCAGGCTACTAACACTGAATGGGATGAGACAGTCCACATAGCATCTCCGGCTCGACTACCGAGACTGCGCTCTGCAGCTATCACGACTGTCTGCCGCATCTGTCCACTGGAGAGGGAAAGGAAGCGTGCTCGGCAGAGTGCCCGCAGTTGCTGCCATCCATTCTTTCGTACATATATACGTTGTGGTTCTCTCCACGTGCGTTCCGAGGGCTGGATCATAAACACACACACACACATGTGCGCACCGAACTTCACCCAGCCTCAGACCAGCACAAGTCCCGGGCCCACCCCAAGCTGCCCGCCCCTCGCTCCTCCGCTACTTCCCACCGTCTCTGACTCCACGTGGGCGCACTCCGGCGCCAGGCGGCCGCGCTGCCCACGGAGCCCCAGGTCTGCCCCCGCGCTGGGAGGGAAGGCGCGGCCCCGGGGTCGGACGGACAAAGCGGGCGTCCAATCGAGCCGGGCACTGCCTCCCCGAAGGGAGGGAGCCGCAGCTCAGACCGGCCCAATGAGCAGGGAGCCCGAGTGGGACTTCCTCCCGGAATCCCGTTGGCCAGAATAGCGGGGCCGTGGGTGACACGTAAGTTGGGTGGGAGGTGGCGGCGGCCAAAGCTCGAGTAGCCCCGTCAGTGACAGTGGCCCGCCCTTCCCCAAAACCAACTGGGGCAGCCAGCCCCCGCACATCCACTAACCCGGCGGGCTGCGCGCGGAGGGGACCGCCCCGAGTCCAGGTCCCTTTGTTGGGCGAGCACTCCCTGCTTTAGGTGGCAGCAAAGTCGTGCGGTGGGAGCCGCCGCGAGGGGGCGGGGAGCGGCCGGGGCGGGACTCCAAGAGCTGCCGGGGACAGCGGGGCCAAAAAGTGGGGAGGAGGGAAAAAGGTAGGCGGCGTCTGGGGACCGGCGCGAGGCAGCCCGCTCTGAAGTATGCGGAGGGCCCCCTCCCGGGCCCGGGCACTCGCGGAGAGCGAGCCTTGCAGAAGTTTGGCTGCCGCTGCCCGGGCGGCGTCGATGGCTGCGCGCCCCGCGGCGCGCGGCGGCTGAGCGGGAGCCACTTCCCCTCCGGCCCGGCTTTTGTGTCTCGCATCTCCTTCTCATGCTGCGTCTGGCCACCTCCTGCGGCGGCCGCTGCTGAGGCTCTCGCTCGGGCCGTGGGGAGGAGGAGGAGACGGCGGGGGCGGCCGCGGCGCGGGGTCCAGGCGGGACTATGGGAAACGGGATGTGCTCCCGAAAGCAGAAGCGGATCTTCCAGACGCTACTGCTGCTGACCGTGGTGTTCGGCTTTCTCTACGGCGCGATGCTGTACTACGAGCTGCAGACGCAGCTGCGGAAAGCCGAGGCGGTAGCGCTCAAGTACCAGCAGCACCAGGAGTCCCTCTCCGCCCAGTTACAAGGTACGGTTAACCCGCCGCGCGCAGCCCGTACGCAACTTCGCCCTGCGTCTCCACCCGGGTTGGAAGAGTGGCTTTGGCGAGCCACTGGCACTGTGGGTGCTACCTCTGACCTTCGGGGACATCAGAGGTGAGCCGTGTAGGATTGCCGTCTTCCCCCGCCCGCCACCCTCCACCGAGTGTCAGGGGAGATGATGACATTCCCATCCTTCTGCTTCCTCCCAGCAGTTACATTTGAAATCCGTTGCACCAGCTCATTGTCCCGCCGGGCATTGATGGGCGGGTGCACACGAAGTCCTTTACCCAGAGCACTTGTCAGAGGCCCAGCTGCAATTCGGCTCATCTCTGAGGGACATGGTTCTGTGGCGTCTGGGTATTTGCTTTCCAGTTGACTTTGCCATTCTCTTAGAAAACGGGGAGTTTGGCAAAGATTTCTCAAACTTACTGTTTTTTCAAAGAAAAATTAAGCCACGATCCAGCAGTTCAAACTAACGGCCCAATCGAATGGAACCTAAATCTGTTAGTTTCTTATTTCTTATTCTGTTAGTTTAATGGGGTGACTTTAGAGATGTTGGATGTACTGGAAAAGTCCACACTGCTTAGCTGTTCACCATCCTGTGGGTATTTTATTTTATTTTTTAAAAAAGGTTTACTTCCTGAGTGGCTTTTAGTTCATCACAGAGCTATCTGTGTTTGTTTGTGTGTGTATTTTACAATTAGCCTTGGGAAGTCAAAGAGGAGAACCACAATTTTTCACTTTGCCAAACACAGCAAACTTGAGCAAGACTTGTAGAGGAACTTAAAGCGTGTATCCTTTTATTCTACAGTCTCATTTAATGTAAATTTCAGAAACGTAAAAGATGCATGACTGCAAAGTAAGCACCATGTAGTGTTGTTAAGGACGTAGTCATGCTATAGATATTTTTTGAAAGCTTTTACTTGTACTTGTGATTAGTTTTCAATACTTAGGCAGTTCTCTCCCCAACGAAAAAATAATAACAAGCTGTAAGTAGTGAAATGTTGACAGTCTTTGCTGATAATGCAAATATAGCTTATTTCATATAACTAGGCAGATACAAGCCGAAGAGATGTTTCTGCCTGTGTATGTATATACAAATATAAAACAGATGCCTTTTTGTTGCTCTAGCTATTCTTAGTGTATTTTCGTAAAAAAAAAAAAAATTAAGATGAGAGAAAATGATACACAGCTGATTGCTTGCTCATATTTGCTCTCCCCAACTTAGAAGAAAGGAAAGTATTTTTAGCTTACTGAAGCTGCGTAGCTACAGGCAATGAAAATATGTGGCTGGGCTTGGTTGGAAAGGAAAACCTGTTTTGATGTACTCTTAGGTTCAAAAAAGTTTTCTTTAAACTTCTTGAGATTTACCCATGAGTTACTGTTGGTATAAGGTGAATATTTACTTATTTACTTATTAATTTAGAAGATATCAGCAGCTTCCCTGTGAAGTTCAGTGCAGTTAGACCAAGAGAATAATTTGCTGTCTAATAGTACAGCAGGTCTGGATTTTCACAAATGTGTCTGGAACGGGCATTATATGGGGTTGTGCCTTGATCTCTCAGTTTAGAAGTCCCATTAGGGCAGGGGCTGTCATTTTCACCATTATATCCTCAGCCCCATGCAGTGCCTGATGCTCACGAGGGGAATCAATACACATTTATTCAGACAACAAACAGAAATCATTCTGAACCATGGTGAGAAAATTAATCCCAGGTACTTTTGTCTGTTTTCTTAGACTGTGCTTCTGTGTCTTTGCTTTTTGAAAACCAAACAAAGCAACAACAACAAAATGTGTTATCCAAATAGCTCCTTTGCCTCAACTGCCTATGCTGGAATTTGTTGACTGAGGCCCTGAATTCTGAATCATAGCTTTTATTCGCAGTATTCCATTTTAAAAATCAACCTCAATTTCTTTTCTCCTTTAATTTGCGTTCTTTTGGTGGTGGTAATGGGGGAGAAGGGTGGTAAATGGTAATACCGGATCATTAAAATGCACAATTTTTGTTTGGCAGCAGGAAATGAAAAGCGTTCTTCCTAGTTTGAATGAGTGGCTTTAAAGTCCATTGGGTTCATTTCTTAATTTGCACTTTTGACATTTCCTCTTCAGCTGTGGTGCTGCAATACTTACAATATGATTGTGCATGAAAAATTGTTTCATAAGCAGGCTAAAGTTTCTTTTCTTAATGGATTCACCATTGAATTCTGTAGCATTTATTTTGTTTTATTTATTTATTTATTTATTTTTACTCTGTACTTTAATGGATGCAAATGTAGCATTTATATTGGATATCAAATCTGCAGACCATTTAGTGAACATTTTCTCATGATATGAGCTTTTGCTTCCCTTTTCCAATGACAAATGATATTTTACTCAGAAGCACTATGTACCACCTGCATAGATGGGTTTTAGGGTATCAGACTTTCCATTGTTTAGTTAGGTGGGATTTCTTGACCTGGCTTGGATTAAGACCAGAGTTAATTATAAGTGACCTTCTTTTAAAAAATGACTCTTGAAAAAATTTAAACAGTTTGGTTCTATAATTGATGGTACACCTTTGTTAAGTGAGCATATTTAGGTCATCTTCCATTGAAGAATGGGTTATACTCCAGATATTCCTTTGAAAGTAGTTACTTGGAACCCCAAGTGCATTTTGTTTTTGTCGCATAAATAGGAGACAGTGGGGTTGATGTGCAGAAAGGTCAGAGACTAGGCAACTCCCCCTAACTAAAAACAATGTCTGTATCTGCCTATTTATCTGTCATCTATCTTTCTATCACCTATTTATCTGTTTCTCATACTGGCACCTTAATTATACTGAGGAATGGGGCCAGGGTCACAAACTGATGGCAGAGGTGATAATAACCTTTGGCTAGCATAGTGTTTATGTAACCTTTAAAATTTTTTTAACTACTTTCAAGTGAGCCATGCACTATTCTCTGTATGTATAGGCAGTGTTTCTCAGTCTAGACTGCCCATTAGAATCACCCGGTAGGCACAATCTGTGGGGGATGGAACTCAGGCCTCAATAGTCTTTAAAGCTCCCCAGGTAATTCCAGTATGCAGCCAAGCTTGAGAGCCACAGCTCTATAATCTCAAATTAGCCACTTCACACATTTACTTTACTTATTTGGCCCCAAAGACATTTGAATTTTTTATCCTGGGCATGTGATTAAAAGCAGACTAGTTTCTAGACTGTGATTCACATTACTTTTTGTGTAAACTTGGACCTCCTTTTTCTTATTTATAAAATGGGAGATTAGAATACGCTATTTTATAGGGGTGTTATAAGGATTAAATTAGATAATGCCTACAGAGCTCTTAGCACATAGTTGGCACATAGTAGGTTCTGCTCATTAAAACTTATCTGTTATTATCATCAGAGTCCCTGTTTGAGGTAAAATATTTCATTTCTCTTTCTCTTGCCAGGTTTGTCATGGGTAAAGTTTGGAAATTGGCAGAATTTATTTTTATAGTTAACCACTTCATTTTATAGTACCTAAATGAACATTAAGGAAAATAGATAAACTGGCATAAATCCAGTGCACTTTACTCAGGAGAAGGGACCTTCTTTGACAATTTAAAACTTAGAGTATGGTTACTGATTAACTGTCTTCTGGATCTTATCAGATTAGGAGAGGGTGTGACTGCCAAGGTAATAACTATGTGCAGTAATTCTGGGAGAGAAATATAACTATTTAAAATTTTTAAAAAGCAATTTATTGTATAGGCAAAGAGCCCCACATTCCTAAAACACTGTATTATAGTGCTTTTGGATTTCTTAACGATGACCAGAAACCATCAAGAAAAGGTTTATATAAAGTTTTATATGATCTTATTAAAGATAAGTATATTATAACTATTTAAAATAAAAAAGGTTTGTGCTTCTAAGGGTCACATTTGTTGTTTAAATAAGCTGTTCTTTGCTTTGGGCTCCCCTAGCACTTAGGATGGCCCAATAGCCTAAGCACGAACACATCATATTGTAATTGGTTACTTCTTTGTTTCAACCTCCCCTAAATCTACTTAAAAAAAAGAAAAGTCTCCTTCAGCTTAGAGTCAGGCTTTTTTTTTTTTTTTTTGAGACAAAATCTTGCTTTGTTGCCCGGGCTAGAGTGCCATGGTGCCAGCCTCGCTCAGAGCAACCTCAAACTCCTGGGCTCAAGCAATCCTTCTGCCTCAGCCTCTCGAGTAGCTGGGACTACAGGCATGAGCCACCATACCCGGCTAATTTTTTCTATATATATATATATATATATATATATATATATATATATATATTTAGTTCTCCAGATCATTTGTTTCTATTTTTTAGTAGAGACGGGGTCTCGCTCTTGCTCAGGCTGGTCTCAAACTCCTGACCTTGAGCGATCCACCGCCCTCCGCCTCCCAGAGTGCTAGGATTACAGGTGTGAGCCACCACACCGGGCCGAGCCAGGCTTTTTAAATTCCTTTTTCTCTATTACCTGGTGCCTGGCATATAGTAGGTGCTCAATAAATAGTAAGTTTATACCTATATGGTGTTTTCTCTTTGCCTGTTAATGTGCTTATATATGGTAGGCAGTGAAGTGTAGTGGATATGGGCTGAGGAATCAGAGCACTGGAATTTGATTTCCTCCTTTCTACTAGCTGTGTGAGCTTGGGAAAATTACTTAACTTCTCTGTGACTCTGTTTCTTCATGTGTAATAATTAAGATGTTAGTGTTTATAATAGGTTGTCATGAGGATCAATATTTTTTTTTTTTTTTTTTGAGACAGAGTCTCACTCTCTTGCCTGGGGCGAGTGCCGTGGCGTCAGCCTAGCTCACAGCAACCTCAAACTCCTGGTCTCAAGCAATCCTACTCCCTCAGCCTCCCGAGTAGCTGGGACTACAGGCATGCGCCACCATGCCCGGCTAATTTCTTCTATATATATTTTTAGCTGTCCAATTAATTTCTTTCTATTTTTTTGGTAGAGGTGGGATCTCACTCTTGCTCAGGCTGGTCTCGAACTCCTGAGCTCAGAATGATCCGCCCA